>JAPYMA010001342.1:0-42951 GCA_035041965.1 Anisakis pegreffii | reverse complement strand
TTCAACATCATCAATATCAATTAACATCCTCAAAATGGACGAAATTATCACAAATAATAACTGAAATAATTCTTTTTTTTCAGAAATCTGCAAATATCACTTACGTTGAGCGGAGGTTCATACGCGAAGGATTCCATTTCTCTGGCGCACTCCTCCGTTTCAACGTACTGAAACATAATCAAGTTCGATTATTTCAGTTGTTAATTTTTGTAATAGAATTGACATTGTTCGCACCCGGTTGAATTGTTCAATTTGATTTAAAATCATCATGAAAAGACACTCGAATGTGAATTCCAATCCTTTCACCAAATAGCTAAGCAAACATATCCACCATCTAAATTTGATCAAAAAGTTTTTTGCAATTCATTGAAGATCTTACTCGGGGGGGAGGAGGACGAAGCGCGAGGACGTAGCGGCCCTCTGGTGTTCGATAAGCGGTGTGGATCGGGCCGCTAACGCCAAAGTGCCAGCTCCTGTGGTCAGGCGTGTTCATGATGTGGACCAGGAGCTGGCAATTGCCCATCTGGCATATTGCTTCGACGAGCAGGGGGTGTGGGGTCCCTGCTCGTGCCGCTCTCACTGAAATCACACAAAATATTCCAACGTATTCAACACATTTTATGATGATGAAGACCGCAAATCTCCACAATTGTATCCCCTCGGATCAAATCCTTACAATTGTACCAGTTGTATCTTTCATCAGTTACTCTGCTTACTTTCTTTGTGTTAACGACTCCTTTTGCGAAATCTCATTTTAAAGCTTATGATCATCCACAGATGGATGAATGATCAACTTATGATAAAAACTTAGCACAAGCGTTTAAGCGCCTCTCTCTCTGATCATCTAGATATCACTTTGATGATCATTCCTTCGTCATTTTCTTTCTATATATCCCTTCAGTGATATTTTTTTATTCGAAAAGCTATCAGTTCCTTCTCAAATCCGAACAACCGTCTACTATTTTTCAAGGGGAATTAGAACGGCTACAATTATTACATTCGCATTTCCAATTCTCATACATCTGCCAATTAGTACAGTGATATTTTCGTCTAATGATGTCATGAAAATTGGTCAGACTGATGGATTGTGATCATTAAAAAAACCATTATTGTGATGCAATACTCACCCGCGGCTTCCACTCCCAATCGTCGTGGGAGGGTCCGGGTTGAGATCGGCCAGTGATTCTCAACCCACCGAGCCAGCTCTTCCTTGCGTGGCATGAAACACAGCAGTGTTAGTACTTGCAGCAGGTCGCTGCATTGGATGTGTCCGCGCCCCCCATAGGGCTCGTGTTTCCCGTGCAGGGCCAACTCCGGATGGCCGGGCTCTCCGTAACGCGCGCGATGTTCGTGATTCTTTCTTCTGGTGTCGACGTCCATATTATAATTGTCTCGTCTCATATTTCTTAAAACGATCTTATAAAATAATGATGTAGATGAATGTCTAGCTGACACCGTTATCATTATGCACTTGAAAAATCCGTGATCTAAATCTCGGTGAATTCTCATCATTGTGATCAATTATCATCGTTCGTTCCATTCGTTTAATGTAAATGCGATTTTGGTTGTATCGAAGCTCAAATGTTGACGGTATTTATGAGGAACGCTATTCGCCGCAAGGAGTTGATGATGGATGAAAGTAAAAAGTTTTCAAAAAGACCAGAATATCGACATTGCAGCAAGGAAAGAATTTCTTACGAGTTAGAAACACATAGAAGAATGGTAAAAGAAGAATACTATTGGAAAACTGTGAACGAGTCAATCAGGATCATTGAAATATAATCCAAGATGATCTAACAACAGCAGTTAAAAATTCATTTATCAGCACTGAATTCATTCCTGTTTAGATCCGAATGCATCATAGAGTGAGACGATGTTCCATAGAAGTAACTGAATTCCAAAAATAGAATACGAATCTCAAGAAGTTTAATCCACAGTACACGTCTCAGGTGAAAAATGTTTTGATTTCTCAAGCAATATGAAAATCGCAAGATATGAGTTGAATCGTTGAAATGGGATCGTTAAAAATGATGAGCAATCATCGAGTAGGCTTGTTTGAAGCATAATGAGTGTTGAGTGCTCGTGATCAGTTCAGTTTGTAATTGTTTCATTCATTTTAAAAACCCATAGAGTGGCACAAAAATCAGCTCATGTAGAGGCCAAGATTGCAGTCAGTAAATGCTCACTGCATTTACTGAATGCAATCTTGAGATATAGCAAGTTAGAAGACCAATAATGCGATAAATTGGACTGTCTGAGTGACTTCAATGATTTCTGAAACACAAGAACATGTTAGTCTATCCTAAGCGTTTTGCAGAATATTATTGCGATGTTTTGTCTTTTCACTGAAAGATCGTGCATAGATTCATTCCATTCAACACCCCCAAAGGTGAAGCGCCGCTGCTCAATTACTTCGTAGTGCGTTTCGGTGGATTAGAAAAATCGCTCGTTGCTACTGAGTGTTCAAGAGACTTGTCAAAAGACGAAGATATTAGGGAAGAAGACGTTTAGGATGCATTTGAAAGGTATTCGCGTCAATGGCAAGGACATGTAAAACGCATTGCTCGCATGTTCAACTCGGTTGTTCACAGCAAAAAATGTATTTTCAATATACCATTAAAATTTCAGCTGATTTCAATTCATTCAATTCACCAAGTGCAATTTCAATTCACCGTTAAAATTTTCGACGTCAAAATTTGCTTTTTAGAATTTCCGAGGATATATTTTTGAAAACTTTCAGCTTCAAACTTTTGTATATCTCATTGTCAGAATTTCGGTAATTTGACAATAACACGCAGGGTTACGGGAATTGTGCAGAAACTATCAAAGTATTGCAATACTAGAATGAAGAAGACATCATTATCAATATTATTAATACGAGGATATGTCAGAGGTAGACGGGAATAACACACAATTTACATTGTCAATCAGTGAAATGAAACTCAAAAAGAAATTCAATGAATGAAAAAATGTGAACTGCATGATATCTGAACTCACTTTGTTGTTGTTGTTGTTGTTGTTGCTGTTGTTGTTGTTGATGGTGGTGGTGGTGGTAGACCTGAAGTTCGAACGATAAGACGAAAGGTTTTATTTATTATCGGAATATCACAAGGATAGAATAAAACAGTTCTGTGATGCGACCAAAAAATTTCAATAAACCAGGATTCGAACAAAACATCATATCATTCGAATGAAAACATTCATTAGAATTTAAATGCGTGGATAGCAGAGGAAATGATATTGAAACTTACACCACAAAAAATAGCTGTACGCCGACAGATAATCAGAATTTTATTTTAATTTTTTGGCCTGGTCAGGACCAATAGCTATTACTGAAATACAATCAATTGATTCCGATAATGAAAGATATTACATTCATTTCAAACGACTTCAAAAATTTGCAAATCTAATGCTTGACACGGTCTGCAAATTTTTTTGACAATTATGCAAATTTAACGCAAATCGCACGTTGAAATGAGAACGTTATACACGGTGTACTTGCTTATAGCGCGGATAGAAAATGAGTAAAATTAAGGAGCGAAACGATTGCAGAATACATTGAAGCATGTATCATCATTGTGATGGACAGTCTCGTCCAGCTAACATATATTCAGAAGCATGCTAACAAAAGCTTGTCGAGGTGTGAGTAAAATTTACAGGTGTTGTGGGCGTTAAACGCCACACGTTATGTGGGCGTTAACGTTAGAAAAACAGAAAAACATTCTCGAACTGAACAAGTGATAGAAGCATCAATGACGAGAGTGCACGAGAGTGATTAGAGTAGCAGGCAGTAGGTCAGAGCCTGTAGAAGTTGTTCCATTGATTAGAGATCATGAATTACTAGTGAAGCACACACTGCACTGCTTGACCAACTACATCGATCATTCGGCAGTGATAATTTGACCAATGTATGCACCACTTGGAGTGATGCTGATATTGAACCCGCAAACCACTGCTGAAGCATGACATCATTATTGACATGCTTCATGAACAACTGCTCAATGAATGCATAGAACGTACGTTGTCAAATTTGATCACTTGAAAGCACAACATCACTGTGGTTGATAAGGATATAATTTTGTGGTGTTGCAATAAATCGACGGTCAGATCCGAAGCAAGTCTTGCATTGCGAATCCCTGAGCATTATGTATGAGCCTGACTACGCTATTTGAGATAGATTTTAAAAAAATGGCGGTATCTATCTCCTCAAGTGAGAAGAATCGCTCGACAAGATATATGATATTCTAAATCTGCACGATCTGATGAATCGAAAGGTGAAAAGAAAATCACAAGTTTCCAGGTAAACCTGAGAAGACGCCTAGCTGGAAGATCGCAATCCGTCTATAGCTACATGAACGTAAAGATTGCTCTTTAGTGATCAATTTGTGTGAATAAGGGCGACTGCGCTATCTATTTGAGATAGATCTAAGAAAATGGCTATATCTCCTCAGCAAAGCAAAATCGCCCAGCCAAATATATGATATTCAGAATCTAGAGGATCTGAGGAATCGAATGGTGTAAAGCAATTCATATGTTAATGGGCAGACCTGAAGGTAACGGTAGCTATTTTATTAAAGCTATCTCAACTAGCGCTGAGGTGCTCATTGATATACAATTGATCACTACAGATCAATGCTTATTATACATTACTACAGAAATACAGGTTTGATACATTCAAGCCTACCGTCTTCTCAAGTTTGCCCGGAAACATACTAAAGTTTGTACATCATCTGATTGAGCAGAATCTCTGCCTTATAAAAATGAAAGCTCACTGGAAAATTCTTCCTCTGCGAGGAGATATAGCTATTTTCCTGATGCCATAGGGGTTGGCACATTGAAACCTACCGTACCCTCAACTTTGACCAGTAAGATATCAATTTCTTCACACCAGTCGATCGAGCAGAATCTCTGCATTCAGAAAAATATATATTTTTTCGGGCGATTTTGCTTAGTTGAGGAGCTATAGCTATTTGATTAAAGCCATCTGAACTGGCGCTGAGGTGCTCATTGATATGCATTTGATCAGTATAGATCAATGCATATTATACATTACTATAGAAATATGGGTACATTCAAGCCTACCGTCTTCTCAAGTTTGCCCGGAAACATACTAAAGTTTGTACATCATCTGATTGAGCAGAATCTCTGCCTTATAAAAATGAAAACTCACTGGAAAATTCTTCCTCTGCGAGGAGATATAGCTGTTTTCCCGATGCCATAGGGGTTGGCACATTGAAACCTACCGTACCCTCAACTTTGACCAGTAAGATATCAATTTCTTCACACCAGTCGATCGAGCAGAATCTCTGCATTCAGAAAAATATATATTTTTTCGGGCGATTTTGCTTAGTTGAGGAGCTATAGCTATTTGATTAAAGCCATCTGAACTGGCGCTGAGGTGCTCATTGATATGCATTTGATCAGTATAGATCAATGCATATTACACATTACTATGGAAATATGGGTACATTCAAGCCTACCGTCTTCTCAAGTTTGCCTGGAAACATATTCAAGTTTGTTCATCATCTGATTGAGCAGAATCTCTGCCTTCTAAAAATGAAAGCTCACCGGAAAATTCTTCCTCTGCGAGGAGATATAGCTGTTTTCCCGATGCCATAGGGGTTGGCACATTCAAACCAACCGTACTCTCAGCTTTGCCCGGCAACACATTAGGGTGTTCCGGTGGATTAAAGCTGCGTTGTGGCTGGTTTAAGGTTTACATTGCTTTTTGCGTTTGTTTTATCATTGTTTATTTTGTATATATATATATATATATATATCTCAGAAGCATTGAACATTTTCAACAATTTCATTGGAATTTATTTTGTTGTTTTGTGGTAATCAGACGATTTGAACATTCATTAGGAATTGAATGACTGTATAGTTGAACGATTGATAAAAATATGTTGATGATCACAACTGAAATCACTGATTCGCTCGATTCCGTCGTCTTAGTCATTTTCCTGAAACTTTCACGGATAACCATCTTTCTAACTCAACATTCCCTTCTGTAAACTATCAGCGAATCTGTTTCTTCGTTTGCTAAAACCATGTTGATTACGTTGTTCAAATCGTTTCGTATCATTTAGGTCTAATCTCAGATGTTTCGGTTTTGTTAATGTTCTACTTGCAGATGATATTTGTTAACCTAATTGGAATGAAACAAGTAGACCATATTCATGATTCTTATACTGTATCATCGAAAATGCAGTTCATGTAAGTTGCTCCTTCTTATGTACTACGAAGCCATTCAAGTATACAACGCTAACATTTGTTCCTTTCTCTGTAACATCGAGGTTTTTCTGCCAATTTTCACCACTTTTACTGTTGTCATTATCAGCGGGATGATTTTCTGATGGTATCATCTTGTTTTTACCACTTTTTCGTTTATTTTCATCATCTTTTTCAATTGCAGTCGCCGATGGAGCACCTTTTTCATTTGTCGGGCATTTTTTTGTCATTTGCTTCGTATCGTCGACGCCTTCCTTTCCTTTATCAGTTCCTCTCTTTGATTCCTTTTTATCCTTATCATTATTGCGGTCATCTTTACTCTTATCCTTTGCGCCTTCCTTCTTGCTATCAACTTTCTTTTCTTTATCTCCTTCCTTGGTTTCCTTTCCTTTTTTGTCCACATCTGTCCCTTCCTTGTCCTTCTTATCCCCGTCGTTTTCCTCATTTTCATGCTTTTCCTGGGTACCTTTTTTATCAGTCGATGCCGCCGTGATTCTTTCACCATCTGTTTCAGCGCCTGTCATCTTCGATGCACCTGTCTCCTTATTTTCATCCGGCTCTTCAAGATTTGTTGTTGCTTTTGAGAGTTCACCTTGATCTTCACTCAGTTTTGTTTTATCCTTGAATGCGTTCACGACTTATTATCGGATGAACATCATTCAAACAGTTCATATATGAGCACCGTGGCTCCAATTCATCAGTAATGAATTTATCTTAAAATATCAAGAGTAGATCGATGTGTGTCACTAATATCGTTACGTTTCTTATGTGCATCTTTGAATAGTTTCTTTGATAGTATCCCAATTATCTGTTTTCGATGACTTGTCATACTTAAGAGGGTAGCTCTTAAGGACTTACCTTTTTACCGTCCTTCTCTGAATCCCAATCACTCAGTACATCATCCATAGTTGGGTAGTCACCTTTGCCTCGAATTTCTTTACCTTTTGCAATTCTTTCCTCCAATCGCGTTCAGCGTTAATGAACAGAACCAGCTCAGAGAATGCATTGCAGTTTTTTGACAGTTTTCGAAAGGTGTAAGAAAAGTCGATGCTAGAATTTTCGAAAACAGCCTCTATGTTGAGAATTTTCTGATAACGGCCTATATTCTCTTCTTGTGAGAAATTGTTACGCATGTGATTTGGATGAAATCAGTTTGCATGACACTTCAGAACTGATCAATTAGATCAATGATCGCCAATTAGCTAACCTCTTTCTCATTTCTTGCGATCTTCTTCGGTTTCAGCTCTTCAGCCTGTTTTACATGCTCTGAACTCTTAATTGAGCGCTCCTTTTCACTCTTTTTATCCTTTTCTAGAAACTTTCCTCTGTTTTTTTTTTCAAATCGACAACAATTAGACGAAATCTGCTCAACGTATAGCGAATGCTCAACTAACGATGTTGATTAACAATGTCATCCATCTAACTATTTGTGGATATGTGAACTATCTAACCATTGTGAGCTAATGCATTGGCTAATGATTGCTAAAGATTTCAGTGCTAATTCAAACAAGAGACTCCGGATTTCGGAATCAAGTTTCGATGTTTATGCTCAAATAAATGTGAAGAAAAATCTACAATAGTGCAGAAAGTCATCAATAAGTTTATAGAGCCTTGAAGTGTAACCTTTATCTTTTTTAGACTTGTCTTCGCTTTCAGCGGCAACTGCAGCAGCCTTCTTGCTTCCTCTGGGACTCTTTTTATCAGTCGGTGTTTTTGGTGTATCAGCTTTAGCTTTTGCTTTATCCGATTTCATTTGTTTTGCTGAGTTCTTACAATCTTCTGGTTTTGTTTGCTTCGTCTACAATTTACATTTGAATGTTTTCTGGAATGACATTAGCTTTTTGATACGTTATGAGATCAAATTCGTATCATTACATAGTATTAATGATCGTATTATCATGCATTGCTGTTGTAATTGTATTGTGCTCGTTAATTATATTATTTTTCTCATGTTCTAGTATTTGGGTGCTTATGTTTACTTATGGCCATGATAGAGAGTTATTTCTTCGTAACCTTAGGTCTTCGGGTATAAGGCCGGATAACGTAATGTCTGATATTGAAATAACATTTTCGATTGTATTTGCACATAATCAAACTGCTGAAAGTGGAACTTACATGATTTTTTACATATTCATATTCAACAGGTTTTACCGGTTTAGACTTTTTGCATTGTGCCAATGAAATCGATAGAATCTCATAAATCTGTAATTTTCTTCACGCGAATAGGTAAGCGTATAGTTTTTGTCATATTGTTGTAATCAACACCGCTTGAGTGTGAGATGATATCAGAGTGTTCCATTCATTATTTTGTGTGGAAATCTCTTCTTAGTTCAGCAATGAATTCGCTGTTCAAGTACTGACAAGGAAGGGTCACGAACTTACCCCCGCCTTTTGGGATGAGACATATATCATTTTGTAGAGCTCATGTAGCTGCAGCAAAAATTATTTGCAGATGATATAGGTCTCATCCCAAAAGGTGGGGGTAAGTTCGTGACCCTTCGTTGTGAGTGTTCCAGTTGGAAGCAACTTACGAAAATATGGAATATAAACGAGAAGAGAACAACAGATGATCTTTCGCATAATGGTTCGTCATCATAATCTGTCATTTTGTCTCGTTGAGATTCGAACAATATTCAATTTATCTGAAGAAATTTCAACATCTGAGTGCGTTTAGACTGCAAACAATTCAAGAATCAGGAGCAAAAGTGACTGAATTCAAGAGATCTGATGAGTTGAATCCTTCTTTTGCTGTGAAATGACTGGTCATAATGATTAAGATGGCCAAAATGCTCACTCCTGCAAATCGGTGAAAACGAAAAGCTGGCGGACGGTAAATCGTAAGCGACCGCACACCGTAACGGTAGAAGATAAAAATGTTCATGAAGTGATTCTCTTCCTCTCGATCATAACGAATTCAGGCTACATTCATGGTGATTTGAGGAGAGTTTTGCATAAATGCGAGTGTTTAAAAAATTATTTCAGCAGTTTTGTTATGATACTTATGCAGCGTGTATTTTTAACGTTTATTTTGCTAGTTACTTTCACGAAGTATGTAAATTTTACGCTTGCAGGTGCAGTATTTTAGCAATGTCTTATTCATTCACTTTTATTTCAGTTTCTTTCATGTATTGTTTTGATTCACTCATTCATCGTGTTCGATTCATTTTCTCATGATATCATTAACTCAATTCTTTTCAAGATGTTTATTTCATACTATTGTTAGTTATGCACCGCATTAAATAATCGTCAATGGCTTTCAATAAATTATATTGTAAATTGTAAGTTTCTAAGTGTAATTTCCATATTCAACCAATAAATAATTATCGGAACTCATTCAGTCTTTCCTTCTTGAATCCTATTTCTTGAATCTGGAAGTGATTTCCTGGAAGTTTTTAATAATTTCGTTGATTGATCACTAGTAAAAATTGTTTGAAGTTCTTCTCGGGTAATGATTCATGCGAAAATAAATTCGCATTATATTTGCGATGAAAAATGATCGACTTGTTCATAGATTTCCGAAAATCTTGTAGAAAAAGCTGAATCTCCGAACTGGTTTTTGACAATTTCTATGAGACGTCAATCATTAATATTAATTTTATTGTTTCGTTTTCCATTTCATGAGCATAGTCTAAATCATTCATCGCAATGAGAAAATTCATCACTCGTTGTGTCCGTTCCAGTTTTTTATGCTACGTCAACACTTCAAATGAGTTAATGATTTGCTTCCCATTTAGCTGTTCTCAGTTCACGCTGAGACTGATTTTGGTTGGTGAGCGCTTTAAAAGTTAATTAGAAACGTTGGATTTTATTTGATTAGGATGCATCGGCAAATTTTAGCTTTTTATAAGAATGAATGAATATGGAAGTCATGAAAACTAGATTGTGATGGCACAAATTATCGGAATGCGATCAAAGAAGAAAGAAAACGAAATGTATCGAGATCACTCGTGAACACTTAAAATAGCGATGAGAATAGCAAAAACAATGACTGCAAACTGACAATATTAAGGTGATTATGTTGATGAGAGATGCAGATACGAATGAAAATTTATTGTACTATAATTATTGTCGTTCGAAAACGATCTCAGTAAATACGGTTATGTTACAGAATGTGTTCGATTACGAAACTTGAGTTTCAGATTGATCATGATCAATCGATAAGATAGAAATGTGAGCAATCATCCCATGAATGTCCCCACACTCATTCCACCGACCCTGAGACCACCGTATGAATTCATGTTCGGGTCTATCGGTCCAGTCGCAAATCCAGGCATCACCATCGAGTAGCCAACAGGCGGACCCATTCCGAACTGTCTCTTAATCCTGAAAATCAGCAAAACATCTTCTACGATCTTTTGCGAAATAATCTCGGTGAAAATCTGCTGTTAAATCAGCTGGTAGAGTCGTTTGCATTGTAATTATTGTGAGAAATAGAATAGATTGAGCACCTTGTGAGCGCATGTTGACTGTCTTTAGTGCTGTCGGCAGTGTTCGATAAGATAGCCCTGCTGAATACAGCAATCACTTGTAAGCAAGCAATGAGAGCAATTAAAAACGATCGCATGCTCCTGTACGTACCTGAACGTATAGACGAATAACTAACTTCATGAATGCCCAGTAGATTAAGCGATGTTAGTGTCAACGTTGAAAAGTTTCGTGTAATTTAATATATATGTATGGGTGAGCAAATTCAGATGTTACTGCATCAGAATCAAAAAAATATCAAGTTCAAGTTCATTTGAGATGGAGCAGTTGATTCGGAGAATTTAAATGGGGTGTTCTGGAATGACACCGAATATTTTCGGAAACGAATTATGATCAATTCAGAGCATGACGCTGATTACACTTGATCAATTGACTGATTGTATTGCATTCTTCATAGGTACGTTCAAGGACGCAGTTCGAATCTTAAGGTTAACAGCTAGATAAACTCCCGAAAGTTTTTCAACAGGAAGGATCAGACATTCATAAGAGCAACGTCAATAACGTTAGCCATCAGTTATCTCGTGCAATCGATGAAACTCAAGAAATACGGCCACAATACTCTTTCTAAGTTCTGAACTATTTAAGCGTGCACGAGGAACATTTGCAAAAGATCAATATTAAGAGATATATCATTTCAATAATACGACATACAAAGAGCACTAGCATGAAGACCAAAAGCAGTTATGACTTTTCTACTGAGAATAAGAAGTCATCAATGACGAAAGTGTAACAAGCGATAAATCCGTTGGATAAACGCAACAAATCTTTGACATTTGTTGAAATATCGAACGAAACAGCTATGGCAATGACATATACAATTCTTTTACTCAGTAACAAAGACGAGGCAAAGCAATGGCCAACGCTCGATACGCATGAGTATGCAAGAATCGAAACGAACAACGGGATCGCTATTGTGGATAACAGTGTAAATGATGCTCAAGAGTACTTTCGGAAGGAATTGAATGGGCGTTGATTGCTTCACAGTTTATGAGTCGATTCGCCGAACTAAGAACGCTAAAAATACTGCAAAATCATTTCCATTTGTTATAATATCGCAATTGTTTTGCAGTACGAGCACACTATTCACCAATCATGACGCATGAAATGAGTGACGATACAGCCACTTAAATATCGTCTTTACAACAAGGTTTTTGGTTTCATCGATAGCAGATACGTCATTGGTCACGGAAAACTGTACGATTATCAAGCTGAGCGTGATTCACAGAAGGTTGGGTCATCAGTGATGAAACCGATAAAATTTTGATCTGTTAGGAATGTCAGAATGTCGATTATTATTGATGGAAAGCTATTGCCTATGACCAGTGATGTCTCTATTCTAGTTAAACTGTTGAATTGCTGTTCTGTTCCATGGACTAGAATAGAACAGTTCGTAAATGAGGAAGGAACAGTTTGGAACAGAACAGAGCCGTTTTTGAGCCAAAAAATAGAATAGAACTGTTTTCAACAGACTTTGGCTGTTCTTTAAATTGTTCTTTTTGAATACTGCGTTAGATAAATTACCATTGTTATATTATTGTTATATTTATTATTGTTTATTAATATTTTAGTCATTATTATATTTGCACATTTTATTTTCATTGTTATTGTTACTCTCATTATTATCATTACAATTACTATATTTATTAGTACTATTATGTTTACACGTTTGTTATTATCACTGTTGTAATCATTGTTGAATCCTAAGTTTTTTGGAACACACCTGAAATTGCCTGAGAACTTGAATAAATGATGAATGGAAAACATGTTTTTTCGATAGATTAACGCATGTGCTAGTTCTCTTCAATGCTAAAGGAAACTATGCAAGCTCCCTTTTGCATTGAAGAGTACTATGCTAGCTCTATTCTGCATTGAAGAGAACTATGCAAGCTCTCTTTTGCATTGAAGAGAACTGTGCGAGTTCTCTTCAATGCCAATGAGAACTATGTTTGCTCTCTTCTGCATTGAGGAGAACTATGCAAGCTCGCTTTTGCATTGAAGAGAGCTACAGTTACACAACGGAGAATAGTTTCAAACGATGAGTGATTAAGGAGTCATCTCATATTTGGTAACAACTTCAAATCAACTGTCATTTCTAATCGACATTTTCAAACATTTTGAATCTAATTCGACAGCACCTATCAATGACAACAATGTGAATGATTTTCTGTGTTTTTTGCGGTTTGAATTTCGGTGACTTCATTCTTGAAGAACAACAGAGGAGCGCAGAACTGCCATGTGCAAGATAAACACGGAGAAACGTTCGAATATTTCGGTGTGTAACAGAAACGAATGTGCCGTGTCTGTTTCAGCAAGTTGAGCAGAAATTCGCCAAATTGTGAAGGTTTTTTTTTCAGTTGATGGTCATACGTACGTTCATCGGTCGACTGAATTCGACAGTGCACTCGAATTTCACATCTTATTATGTTTTTCAACATATTTAAGTCAGTCAACCTGTTGTCGCTCTCAAGTGCTATAGACAAGAAATCATTTTCACTTCATTTCAGAAGTTCACTCGTCTTCCAGTTTGGTAGCGGTTCCGTAGTGAAAGCCGCCGTGATTTGGAAATGATCATCATGCGGCTCAATTATCTGATCGTCTTGATCGTTCTACTTCAAGCCACTTGTTCATTAAGGTAACCTTTTCGTTGAAGTAGTTTCCCTTAATAACTTGATTCATTGTGAATTATGTGCATTTATTGAGTAGGTGATCCTGGTAAAATTGATCTGATTCTGACTGAATGAATAATTTGCGGTTCAGCTGAGCTGTTTGATTCAAGTCACACACACACACACGAGAAGAAGCCTCTCAAATTTATCGTTTCCCTACCGCTGTTTATACGGATCCGGTTCCGTTATTGCAAAAATCTAGTGCATTTTTCATGCACAAACGCATGAAACTCAATCATTTACCGTTAGATGGATGAAAATCTGCTGATTACACACTTTTCACATCATCAAACTGAAAAATTCGCCAATATTGTAACGGAAGGGTTTATGAACCAGTTTTTTAAACGCTTTTTAGGAGGCCGCGATGGTTTTAAATTTTGAGAGCTGACACAACATTTATATGATAGTAGGGACTCGTGACAGTTTGATGAATTGGTACGAATGAGATGAAATTCACTGGAATTGCTTTTGTATTTTGCAGTGCAAGCATAAGGCCACATACGGAGGAGTTGCAAATTGCTAATTTTGGCAGGGTGAAGCGATACGGAGGATACGGTGGGTACGGTGGATATGGTGGCGGCTACGGCGGTTACGGGGGTTACGGTAGAGGCGGCTACGGAGGTTACGGGGGTTACGGTAGAGGCGGCTACGGCGGTTACGGGGGTTACGGTAGAGGCGGCTACGGCGGTTACGGGGGTTACGGTAGAGGCGGCTACGGAGGTTACGGGGGTTACGGTAGAGGCGGCTACGGTGGCTATGGGGGATACGGTGGTGGCTCTGAAGTTGTGAGCGTTGGAGGTGGTACGAACAACAACTACGGTGGTACGAATATTGGCAGTATTAATACAGAAAATTATGACCTAAACATCTAAATTTCTAAAATTTATATGAATTAATAAGTGTATATAAGTATGCTTCTGGTTTGAATAAGTCGATGTTTTGCTTTGTTGTAATTCGTGATTTTTATTATCTCATGACTTGATGTGATATCCCACTAAAGTCTAAAAGTTCACTTAATTTGTAATTGTTCAACTGATATCAAACAATTACAACATCGGTGACTGTCCATCATCTCATAGCCGTCACTTCGCCACGATATGTTTCCATATCTTTCAATTTCGAATCAACCGGCGAATCGCTCAGCTTCAAAAGTAAATCCATCCCAGTGATATGAATGAGCTTGATTTGAGAAGTTGATTTGAACTGAAATGCTCGCTGAACTAGAGCGCATTCTGTAAGTTTTAAATTGTAGCAATGAATTGGTGGGAATGTCAAAAAATGCTTCAATTTTGATCGATGAATGTATCATTGAACAGATGAATAAACGATGAAAGCTGTTTCGGTGTGTGAGCACCAAAGCTTATTGAAATGATGATGGTGATATGAAAGCAGAGGGCTGATTGATGACGATGTTATCATGAAGATGTTATCGATAGTGACAAACTATAATGTTGACCTTGAAAAACAGCGACAGTTTTAAGACAAATTGACTGAGAAGCACTCTTGCTGTTTCTAATAACAGGTTCAAATTTGATTGGAGACAAACTGACTTCGTTATACTGCGACTGTTTTTTTTTGAAGGAACACACGTCAACTTTCGATTTCCAGATGAATAAATAAAATTCACACTGTGAACATCATTGACCACTGGTTTTTCTCTGATCAATCAACATCGTTTCGAAGGATATCATATGAGTTCAGAGCACCACATAAGCCTTCACAGAAATCGATAGCCGTGTTAATGTTACGCGAGATTACCTTGCGATTACCTTGCGACCTGTCTTCGCTCTCTATGTGGGCGCAGGTCTACCGATCCCCATATTACTCTTTGTTGAGCAGACCTTTTCCATTTTTGGCCAATGTTACGCGAGAATCACTGAGAAAAAAAAAGTCGATTGTAAAGAGTGTTTTCAACAAATCTATGCATGAGTGCAGTGGTGTTAACGCCATGTGAAGTGGGACGTGATTCGTCATAATCAATGATTAGGAGTATGTTGTAATAAACAGTAAACTGAAAGGACATAAGAAATAAATGAAATACTTTTTTTGCGAATGATTATAGAAAAACTTTTTAAAAATAATGATGACTGCATTATGAATGATTTCCAGTTGGTGCAGTGCTCACATCTTCATAGCTATAAAAGGAGAGTGAGGCTTCAAAAAAGGACATTTCACCAGAACTACATCAGCAACGCCACCAACCCTTTTACAATCCACTTCGAGCATCCACCTTCAGTATTCGATGTTTAATTTCATTAACAGTTTCATTCTCAACCTAAATACTTTGATCTATTATTTCGTATCATATTGTACATGATGAACCTTGAGCTCTCTCATTTGATTGAGAGTAACAATGAAATTAAAGCAGCAGTTATGCTTGCGAAATAAATCATCGAATATTGTGATTTTGGATTGTTGGCTCGATTCAAGAGGGAGAATAAAGACTGTAAATTTTGGTTCTTTTCGAATCAGTTGTGTTCTATCACTCACTGAGATATTTTAGTCCATTAATATGATCAACCCAATTGAACTCAACACCAAACATGATCCATTACGCTTATTTATTCGCCAATTCCATTCTTGAATCGCATCCATTCATTTGATTACCGACATAAAACCGCTTCAGGTCACCCGAGCCATATCCCGTACCAGTGGCTCACATCAGATCCTGGAATGATGAATGCTTCGACTCGTCTACTTCTGTTCACCTTCTTTCTTATCCAGCTCAGCACTGTCCTCTCATTCAGGTCATTCTCACTTTTCACTTCAACATAAGAATATCTCATAGGGAAGTTTCGATTTCTTAGGAATGATCACAGTTACTGAGAAGTGATCATAGTCAGAAATGACGTTTTGATTTTTAAGAAAATTTCCAAACTATCCTAAGATAGATGAATACAATTACTTCGTTCAGATTAAAGAGACAAATCTATAATTCTGGACGACCGGGGGGTGTAGTAGGTGGAGTGGGTGGAATGGGTGGCATGGGTGGTATGGGTCGCGGTGGTTATGGCTACGGACCGTACGGCAGATACGGCGGATACGGTGGATACGGCGGATACGGCGGCGGATGGGGTGGATACATGTACAACTACGGTGGTGGCGAGAATAACAACTACGGCGGTACCAATATTGGAAGCATAAACACTGAGAACATAAGTGCATGAGGAGGAGCAACCGAGAGAAGCAGGTGAATTCACATTTGTATTCGATTGGTTTTACGCAGTAACACAGCGTGAACAAGGCGTGGAACAGGCTGAAATCTTCTTACAATTATTCAGTAAAATTCAGCAATCATCTTACTGTTAGTGATTTGGTAAACCATTTCAATATTACTACCACTATCCATGTTAATTTTAAATTTAACAATAATAATTTTAAATGCTTATGCCATTTCACTTCCGGACTCTCTTCAGTCAGTTAACGTTCGGTCAATTCTGAGACAGATGATCAAAATTGTTACGAATGAATATGAAACAATATGAGATCATCATTCCGGTCTCTTGATTATATCCACAATTTAGAAATAGATATTGGTCACTTCTATCTGCAGATAAGCGATGACAGATGACGGGAACGGGTTGTACTCAGGGTGGCAAATCAAAAAAAGGTGATCGAGCAACAGGAACTTGCTGAACGGCAACGGTAAACGGTATTTTCAACGGAACGGACGGATCGTTTTCCCCGCCGATGCTTTGCACCTTATTGTAATAAAAGATTTTCCAAAATAGTTGTGTTTTGAATGAAATGAAAGATGAAATGCATGATGAAGTCCAACACTTCATTCTTATCATTTATTATACACTCGCGAACTCTTGAACGATAGGTTGCAAATGAGGTCATTCCGTAATGCTCCATAAGTTGTAAATAAGGTCCCGTAAGTTGCAAATTTCGTACGTCGCAAGTAAGAACGTAAAAACGGAATGAACCTATTCTAAATTACACTTGTAGGAAACAAGCTTAGCAATTGATATCATTGATCCTATTACCTGATAAAAGGGAATGGCTTTTACAGTTGTTTTTGAGTTATCAAGAAATTATTTGCACCGGTTCATCCCAATTCCTAAACCATGAGAAGATTTCGAAAGACCGGAATCGTCGTTGGTTTCAGATATTCATTCATGAAGTAGCACTGGTCATGCAGTGTGCTGCGGAAAACATTCAAAGACTTGCTTCCAAATGCAGCGCACAGAAACTTCGCATGATCTTATTCACTTAGCAATTATTTTTCTTTTGAGAACATTTCTTATTTCTCTTGTTCGGTCAGCGATTTTCCAACAATTTTCACTCATTTCAAGCAGTGTCAGATGATTTTCGCATTTTCTGATTATCGTTTAACAATTAATCCCATTCCATCCGACTTATTATTCAACTGTGAGCGCAGTTTTGTGAAAATTACAGACAGACTGAACGACTTAAACCAGCGGGTTGAAATTACCCATTCCGGTAATTTGGATGTGTCAGAAATTAGTATTGTGTTATCTAATGATAGAGCACCATTGTGACGGTGTTTTTAACTCGGGAATGTAAATGCGTTTAGCTGATCCAGTTTTCAGATCGTGAATATCGTTAGCTCGTCCGGGTTTAACAAGGTTTCCATTCATTTTGAAAGGATTCTCATTCTTTTCCGTGCTGTTCCAATCGCTCTCATGACTTTTATCACCAAAAGTGTTCTCTTCTGCTAATTTCTCATTCATTTCGCTCAACAGTTAAAGTCGAATTCTCATTCTATAAAGTACACCATATGATTGATCATTTGACTGTCGAACGTTGTTGAGCAATAACATTCAATTGCTGTATTGTTGATTTCGGTTGTGAACACTCGTCAACGTATCCAGTAAATAGTATATGATACAGAATGAGAAGTTGATTCGAACTGTGAAGTGAAATTGAGACGAAGTGAATGATAAAAACTCATCAATAGAACGACATTCGCATGTGATAGCTATGAGAGCGAATACAACACGTCTGAAAAGAATGAGAATCCATGCAAAACAGTTTGAAGTGAGCGTGTCATAGACAATAGCATTCCATGCAATCATCATCGATTGCAGTAATGAGCAACACTAATAGGATGAAAACGCAAATCCACAATAGTGAATTTGTTATCTGCATATCTAATGAATGAATAAATCCTGAGCAATGATCCGAAACTGGGAAGGGCAATCGTGAATTCATGAGATGTAACTTCATCAAATCAGCTGATCTCTCGGGGAATTCGATTGTGCTTGCAATTCAACGCTAAAGTTATCAGCGATTACTTGTTGTGTAGACGATAAATGTTATGTTAAGGAAACAACAAGCTGAACGTTTGAAAAACAATTTTACTGATCAATAACAGGTTTCAAAGAAGAAATTTTGTTTTCAACAACGAAACTTTGTTCAGTGAACTGTCTGATCTGACTAATGATATCTCTATTCCAGATAAACTGTTCTATTCCTGTTCTGTTGCATGGAATAGAATAGAACAGTTCGTAAATGAGGAAGGAACAGTTTGGAACAGAATAGAGCCGTTTTTGAGCCCAAAAAACAGAATAGAACAGTTTTCAACAGACTTTGGCTGTTCTTTAAACTGTTCTTTTTGAATACTGCAGTGAGATAAATTACCATTGTTATATTATTGTTATATTTATTATTAGTTCTTATTATTATATTTATTATTATATTTGTACATTTTAATATTATTGTTATTGTTACTATCATTATTATCATCACAATTACCATATTTGATTAGTATTATTATGTTTACACGTTTGTTATTATCACTGTTGTAATCATTGTTGAATCCTAAGTTTTTTGGAACACACCTGAAATTGCCTGAGAACTTGAATAAATGATGAATGGAAAACTTGTTTTATTCGATAGATTAACGCATGTGCTAGTTCTCTTCAATGGTAAAGGAAACTATGCAAGCTCCCTTTTGCATTGAAGAGTACTATGCTAGCTCTATTCTGCATTGAAGAGAACTGTGCGAGTTCTCTTCAGTGCTAAAGAGAACTATGCAAGCTCCTCAAAAATTCATCAGCGATTACTTGATGTGTAGATGACAAATGTTATGTTAAGGAAACAACAAGTTGAACGTTTCAAAAACAATTTTACTGATCAATAACAACAACAACTTTCAAATGCCAATAACATGTAATAATTGGAGCGGAACGAGCAAAGCATTGTCCCAATGAAACTTGTCAACATTCTCTCCAAGTAAATAAAATTCTCTCGAAAAAACGAGTTCTCAATTCGTAAAAACATCACGCGTATAATGAATCCACAAAATCACTTTACTATTTATTTCGGTGCATTCATTTCTTTACATGTGTTTCACCAGGCAGTTACTCCTTGTTAGGTTTTCCTTTTCTCGATAGGCTTCTTCGTTTGGGTAAATAGATGAATAGCTGCTGTATGAAGAGTTCTCCAGCCAAAATGTGTTCCATTCTAGCAGGCTGGATGAGGTTCTACCTGAAAATAGTGGAATCTTTAAATTTGTTGGTGGGTATTGTGAAAACGTGGCTTCAGGAAACAGTTAATGTGAAATCGTTTCAGATAGCTGCGTTCAAAGGCAGCAAGTAAGTGAAATCGTATTCTGGAAAGATGGGAACATTTACTGGCTTAGTTATCGTCACCATATGCTTGATTCAGCTTAATGTTGTACTCACATCCAGGTTGCATTCATTCTTCGTTAATCCATATGAACGCATTTTTACTTTCAATAAATCAATTTTTACGCAGTTCGGACGTAGCGAAAGATCAGCCTCATATTTGACAGCATTGATCTTGAGATCAGATGTGAATTTTAGTTAATTGCTGGTATTATCATACCATGCTTTAAATTGCAAACACGATTATCAATAGTACTACTCAGTTGACATAGAAAAGTAGCTACATGCTTAATTTTGAAATCATTTGATGTTTTCGAATGATCTCAACCTCGAATTCGTTGTAGGTTGAAAAGACAATATGGTCACCCTGCTGGATATGGTGGTGCATATGGCGGAGCAAGCAGTATGAGTCCAAACGGCGCATGGAGAAGTGGAAGTAACGGGGGAGGAGGTGGTAATATTGCCGGAGTTAAAGGGGGGCCAGTGTATGGCGGTAGTTACGGTGGTCCGGGAGCTGGAGGATTTGGCAGTGGTAATGCGGGTGGACAAGGTGGATTTGGCAGTGGTTATCAGCCTGGAGCAGGTGGCTATGGCGGCGGTAACGGGGGTGGACCAGGTGGATATGGGGGTGCGAGGCCAGGAGGTTCATTCGGTGGAGCAGGCCATGGGATCTTACATCATGTATTGGGAGGAATTACTGGGGCTCGCGTGGCAAGACAAAGTGGGTGGGTTGAACCGAGTCTCACCAATAAACCAGGAGTTTCCGGTGGTCCAGGTGGCTCTGGTTTCGGTAATGGATTTGATGGGTCGACTAGTAATAAACCTGGGATTGGTGGCCGTCCTGGCGGGGGTGGATTCGGCGGTGGTGGCCAATACAATAATAATCCTGGCTTTGGTGGTGGATTTGGTGGGCAACAAAACAACAATCCTGGCTTTGGGGGTGGATTTGCTGGACAACAAAACAATAATCCTGGGTTCGGTAAGTAAGAACTAAAGTCGAGCCTTTTACATCTTGCAGTCGAAGCCCTCTCAGTGAACAGTAGCAATTTCGTAGACATCGATGGCTAATGGCGAACCCAATGAAACCCATGAATTTTAGTATACAGTGGAATTTGTCAATGCATCACAATGTAATTTTCATTATCATTTGCTTATTGTTGCATCTATATTAAATCTAAATTGAACCTCATCCATTGTACATTTATATTGACTCTAATGTCAATTTTTTTCACAACTTTCTTTTTTCAACTCAATTTGCATTGTGACTAGACGTTATATGAGTGACATGTTACATATCATGCATGAAAAGCCTTTATCCGATTATATACTGAATATGCTCACAAAAAAGCGACAATCATTTAATCCGTGTATGATAAAGAATGCTTTTCTCAGTTCACTGTCAAATAACTGTTCCGAAACTCCAAAATAACCTACCACACATAACCTCCTCATGCAGTTTCATGAAGCTTTAATTGGACCAAATGAAAAATTGTTGAGCTTTGTTCAGAAAAAGCTACAATCAGTTTCATATAATGCTTGATCTCGTTCGTAGCCGGAGAGAGCAACACCTTTTAATGACAGAGAGATGTAAATATGAAAAAGTACAAATTTTCTGAAGCTGAGGCCACGTGTCCGTCGGAATATCATGAAGAATTCGTGAGTTAGGTAATCAAAACACCACACCTTCGAAAATATTGTTGCCCATACTGCTTTGATAAAGATGAAATAATCTGATATGATCGTAATCGAAACATTTCACTCTACAAGAGATTCTGAATGAAAACTATCAATATCAATGTCTGTACACCTGAAATATTGTCAACAGTAATCATAATCCACACTCTTGCTGGTTACAATTTCATTAGTGTCGAAATGCTTTAATTGATACGAGTAAAACTCATGCTGCTAGAATGCCAGTTGTAAATTGAGCCATTCGTTACAGTTCAAGTAATCTCAGAGTTTAAATAATTCAAGTAATTATCAGTTAAATATTGCGAAGTATCTCAGGGAAGATCATATATTTCAGTGCATAACGCTTACGTCGAACAGCAATTCGACTTCCCACTCTAAGAGTTGTTTTGTTTGCCTCTTACTATTAAGTCAGCGATACCTACGACATGTAACATACTCTATCAGTCCCTGTATTCATGAAGTGAGCCGAATGCAATCGTTTACAGTCAACGAATTCAAACAACGAATTTTTCTGAACTAATGGATGAGAAATTGAAATGTCAATGATCCAACAACACTGTCTCACTACTTCGAAGACATTCTCATCTTCGCTGAGATGATGATGTTGTATCGTTCATGAAACCTGATTGCTGCACACGGTCATAACCGTTCATCAATTTCGTTGAATATCGAAAAAAAGCATTCGAAGAGTTTTTACGCACATTGTTTACGTGATTAAAAGTTGCATCTCTAAATCAATCTAAACGATATCTGCAAATCCATTCATCATTATTACTGTTCTAAACTAAGACATTGTGATAATCAAGCTGGCCTTCAGCAGTACGACTTCAAGACGTAAAAGACTTCGCAAGAAACACATCAGAGCACTCTGATGATTAATCACAAAAATACAACGAACCCCATCACAGAATGATTATTATAAATGATATCAACTTCGGTGTCGTTGAATGACGATCGATGCCGTTGTCTGCAGCTATAAAAGGACGATGAACTCTTCTCAAAGGGCATTCAAGCGAAACAGTATCTGCAACGTTGCTATCAGCCAATCATTTTGGAAGATTTTCCTTTCGATGCATTCGACAGAATTCTTTCAATGATTTTTTCCGTCCATCTTATGTTTTACTTACATTGTTAATCTCAAACTTCTAGTCTATGTCAATCAGGGGCATGATGGATAAGGTTGAGCCAATAACACGAGGTGATCAAGGTTATCAGATGAGATACCGATTTTAGCCATCAACAACAGTCGCTGAAGTGGAATATCGAATCTGAAAAGAGTTTAGCTAGTAAAGTGAGGTAGCAGCATGAGTTTTATAAGAGGAATATGACAATTCCTTCGTGTATGTGTCCTGGATTCGAAAGCTTGATATACAGTGACCCATTATTAAATCACTATGACTTCAGGTCCCCCGAGTCACAGCCTGTAGCAGCATCAGCTCACATTCTGCAAAAATGAAGACTTCTGCACGTCTCATCCTTCTCCTCGCAGTTCTAATTCAACTCAGTGCTGTGCTCTCATTCAGGTTCCCTTCATTTCATAAACGCGATCAAAATAATTATACGAAACTATCAAAGAATCCAAGTGAATGAATGTGAAGAGAACATTCCAATTTTTCAATCACGAGAGGTCAAGTCTGTCAGTTTCAGACTGCCAAGGCAAATCTACAACCCAGGACCAGGAGGCGTTGCAGGAGTTGGAGGAGTTGGAGGAGTTGGCGGAATGGGTAGGGCTGGCTATGGTCCTCGCTACTATTGTGGTGGCTATTATGGTGGTAATGGTTATTATGGTCGCGGAGGTTGGGGTGGCTATGTCTACAGTAACTATGGAGGTGGTGAGAACAACAACTACGGTGGTACCAATATTGGCAGTATCAACACCGAAAATGTTAACGCTCATCTCTGAACGAAGACGACTAATGTTTCAGGTGAATAACTGATTTCGTAGTTTGGAATCGACAACAAATTAAACAGGGGATAGTTTAGATGATATTTTAAGCTGGTCTAGACCTAAAGAAGGTCCACAGTTTGAGGCTCAACTGGTCTAGAGCAACTGCCCTATTGGCGGAAAAATTATAGAGCAAATTTTTGCTTTCGATGGTTTTGATGATAATTATTTGAAAGAGCAGCTAATTAAAGCACTGAATTTGCAGGTGATCGATGGTACGTGACGGCATCACTATATCGAGCACACACTCAAGATAATTGAACGGCAACTAACTGCGAGGCTGCGGCGACGACAGACAGCAACGGACGTTTGGACATACAACGGATGAATCGTTATCCTAATCAAAATAATCATTTCATCGCAATAAAATTTCCCTCACAATACTTTCTGCTAACAAACAGAACGAGCACAAACAAAACAAAACAAAAAAAAAATCCACCACAGCCCGCAGCACATGACTCCTCATGCTGTTTCGCTACAGATCTGAACTACAAGTGGAATTCATGTGGTGGTATTCTCGGATAATAACCACCTTTCTAAAGCACCAACAAATGAAACTCTCACTGTACGAGTTGATAATATGCAAACAACATCTACATAGTATCGGTATCGGTACAGTATACATGTATCGACTTTGTTTCCTAAAGGTATTATTTATTAAATCCTTTACGGTAAAACAGATGAAATCAATTGACATCATAAAATAGAAAAAACAAATCGAAACAGAAAATAAAAATCGAGCTGTTCAACGTAAACCTGAGATTAACGGAAGTTGCAGTGCTACTTGCTTTATTCCTGAAGTACTAGTTAAATTCTTACATTCGGTCTCACTTCATAGTGCAAACGATAATCACAACAATTAATCACAATCAAGAACCGACATGTCACGGAAAGGTTTTGCAAAACTAGAAAAAAAGGTGCGGTGAAGTGTTGCGAGTGATTAATATGAATGATATCAATTTACGTGTCCTTGAATCACGATGAAACATGCCGTTGTGTACAGCTATAAAAGAAATGTGAAGTCGTCTAAAAGGGCATTCAAGCGGGACGTTGCTATCAGCGAATCATTGTGAAAGATTTTCTTTTCAATGCATTCGATAGAATTTTTTCATTGACTTTTTCCGTCCATCTTATAT
This sequence comes from Anisakis pegreffii, assembly GCA_035041965.1. Classification (NCBI taxonomy): domain Eukaryota; kingdom Metazoa; phylum Nematoda; class Chromadorea; order Rhabditida; family Anisakidae; genus Anisakis; species Anisakis pegreffii. The sequence continues at coordinate 18,200 of JAPYMA010001342.1, read as the reverse complement.
TTTGCTTACATTGTTATAATGAACGGCATACCATCATCCCAAACTTCTAGTCTATGTCAATCAGGGACATGATGGATGAGTTTGAATGGATAAGATAAGATGGTCACGGTTATCAGATGAGATATCGATTTTAGCGATCAACAACACTCGCTGAAGTGGAATATCGAATCTGAAATGAGTTTAGCTAGTAAAGTGAGGTAGTAGCATGAGTTTTATAAGAGGAATACGACAATTCCTTCGTGTATGTGTCCTGGATTCGAAGGCTTGATATGCAGTGACCCATTATTAAATCACTATGATTTCAGGTCCCCCGAGCCACAGCCTGTAGCAGCATCAGCTCACATTCTGCAAAAATGAAGACTTCTGCACGTCTCATCCTTCTCCTCGCAGTTCTAATTCAACTCAGTGCTGTGCTCTCATTCAGGTTCCCTTCATTTCATAAACGCGATCAAAATAATTATACGAAACTATCAAAGAATCCAAGTGAATGAATGTGAAGAGAACATTCCAATTTTTCAATCACGAGAGGTCAAGTCTGTCAGTTTCAGACTGCCAAGGCAAATCTACAACCCAGGACCAGGAGGCGTTGCAGGAGTTGGAGGAGTTGGAGGAGTTGGTGGAGTGGGTAGGCCTGGTTATTATGGTGGTGGCTATTATGGCGGTGGTGGCTATTATGGCGGTGGTGGCCCTGGAGGTTGGGGTGGCTATATGTACAGTAACTATGGCGGTGGTCAGAACAACAACTACGGTGGTACCAATATTGGCAGTATCAACACCGAAAATATTAACGCTAGTATCTGAACGATGACGACAAATGTTTCAGGTGAATAACTGATTTCATAGTTTCGAATCGACAATAAATTACACACATAGGTAGTAGTTTAAGCAGACCTAGACCTAACGCAAATCGAGAGTTTGAAGCGTCAAGTCGTCTATAGGAACATTCGTATGATCTGAAAGATCTTAAAGCGAATTTTTGGTTTCGATGGGTAAAATAGAATTGATGAGGTTTTAATGATAAGTATTTGAAAGAGCAGCTAATTAAAACACTGAATTTGCAGGTGATCGGTGATACGTGACGGCATCACTATATCGAGCACACACTCAAGGTAATTGAACGGCAACTAACTGCGGGGCTGCGACGACGAGAAACAGCAACGGACATTTGGACATACAACGGACGAATCGTTATCCTCATGAAAATGATCATTTCATCGCAATAAAATTTCCCCTACAATACTTTCTGCTAACAACAGAACGAGCACAAACAAAACAGAATTCACCAAAGCCCTTAGCACATGACTTCTCATGCCTTTTCGCTACAGTTCTGAACTGCAAGTGGAATTTATGTGGTGGTCTTCTCGGATGATAAACACCTTTGTAAAGCACCAACAAACGAAACTTTCTCTCTCTTACTGTACGAGTTCTAACAGCGTAGAAGGAATGAAAACTCTGTTAAAACGTACAAAACTCTGCTGGGCCCTTACGACTCAATGATATTCATCGTTAAAGAAAAGGAGAATGAAAAATTTGCCATCAACTAACCGCATTCACTCACCAGAGTTAAAAAACACTTTCTCAATGGCATTCTATCAGAACATGACAACTGCATGAGATATTCATTTCCCGATCCCCTCCATTACCCTTGACACCTTTAAATTTTCTAAAATGAGTAATTCCACCCCCTATGAAATCCACTGATCTAGACCAAAACAGTCTATTTTCCAACCTTTTGGATGATTGCAAAACAACAAGAAAGTATGTTCTGCATGAAGTTTTGCATGTAATTTGTACACAACAGAGATAGAGCAACGTTTCGATCAAGTGAAGTATATTTTGTGGAGGATATGATGGAATACGCTTGACAATATATACTTTTTTCTAAATTTAGAGATCCAGTTGGATCGACTGATGCAAAAAACTTCATATGTTACTGGGCAAACTTGAGAAGACGGTAGCCTTGAAGGCGGCACCCGAGATATTATTAATAGAATGCCTATATCTCCTCAACTAAGCCAAATTGCTCAGTAAAATTTATATTATTCTGAATCTAGAGGTTCTGCTGGATCGAACAGTGAAAAGAAATTCACATGTTTCCGGACAAACCTGAGAAGACGGTTAGCTCGAAGATCGCAATCCGCCTATTGCTAATATGAACGTATTGATTGCTCTATAGTGATCAATTTGTATGAATGAGCGCGACTGCGCTATCGAATTGAGATAGATCTAAGTAAATGGCTATAGCTCCTCAGGAAAGCAAAATCGCTCGACAAAATATATGTTAATCTGAATGAGGAGATCCAGCTGGATCGACTGACGCAAAAAAATTCATATGTTACTGGGCAAACTTGAGAAGACGGTAGCCTTGAAGGTGCCACCTGAGGTAGTATTAATAAAACACCTATATCTCTTCAACCATGCCAAATTGCTCAGTAGAATTTATATTATTCTGAATCTAGAGGTTCTGCTGGATCGAACGGTGACAAGAAATTCAGTTTGGCTGCACCAACAGAAGCAGATTTTGTAAGCACGCAATCGTTGAAACCATCTTCACTATGTGCTCCTTGCCCTGTGTTTAGCATTGCTGTTCAGACTGGGAACGGACTAGCATAGTGTCTTAATGTTGTAACGATAGCCATTTCGAAATAACGTCACGAATATTCACTCGATTGAAGTGTTGCAAAATACTTATTTTAATAACAGTGAATCATGTAAAATAGGCACTAGTCAAATCTGTCGTTATCTTCAGACCCTTCACTCTCATTCAGTCATCAGCTTCAACTATATGTAAACACTGGTCCACATAGAGTGTTACATTTGTTTACGGGTGTGTTATATTTGCTTCAAATGAATGAAAATCTGGTAACTACATAGAAAGAATCCAGCAGTATTCATAGATTTGTATGCTTCGATCCTTACAACAGACTAAACGCACAAAGTATTCGAACATCCAACTGATGAATCAAGTGAAATTCATTCCTTGCCTATTGTTGATACTTGCACGATGCTAGCTCCATTCACATGTAAGGATATGAAATCAAATGGAATGGAAGGAAATGAACTCCTTTATTGTCATCACATCATCGTATATACATCATAAACATTCAATGAACATCACGTTAATTTATCGTTGCCGCATTCGTTAAAATCGCCGTCGCCTAATCTGAGCACTGCATCTCCCTACCTCCATTCCGACTCGAAAACGTTCATCATCAGCATTGCCGTACGAATTTATCCGCTCACATTCTCGGTATTAATACTGCCGATATTTGTGCCACCGTAGTTGTTGTTTTGACCACCACCGTACTTGCTGTAAGTGTAACCACCATAGCCACCATACCCAGAGCCACCGTAACCACCGTAACCACCGTAACCACCGGATCCACCGTATCCACCTCTTCCGTAAGCACCCCCACCGTATCCACCTCTTCCGTAAGCACCACCACCGTATCCACCTCTTCCGTAGGCACCACCACCGTATCCACCGCCAGAATATCTACCGTAAGTGCCACCACCGTAGCCTCCGCCAAGGTATGCCGTATACGGCGACGGTATGCCGTTGTAAATTTGACGCTTCGACCGTTGGCTGTAAATGCAAGAAGCGTTAAGCAGGAACTTACAATGAATTTAAAGATTATCTGTAGCGAAAAAGATATGTTCTGCTATTGTTTGTAATTCTCTTATTCCTAATTATTCTAATAACTATTCCATTATATTATACTGCTATGTGAATGATCGTATTCACATTCTTTGAGTATCATCACTCAAAAAATGAATTCGAATTTAAAATTGTAATAGATATGTTGGAAAATTATGCAAACCAACCTCATGTTTGGAAGGGTGAACGAGAAGGCAACACATAATTGCGTCACAAGCAATGCGATGACCAAGCGAGTTGATGACTTCATCCTGCAGAAATTTATTAATTGTGAGATTTTTCACATATCCTTCAACACAGGATTGCATGCAATTCCAAACGAGCGACGCATTATTATTATGAAAATATGCTCCACGAATAAGGACGATGGATTCGATTGAAGTTTCAATGCTGCGATCGCTTTTACAGGGAGAGGAGTGGGGGCAGAAATGGGTTTCAAGTTGGGCTCAGAATACTGCCAGTTTTAATTTATCAAGGATCGTAGCAGTTAATTACAAGACCATGCGATTGAAGATTCGGGCAGCTGCATGCTGAATTTATCGGAAGTGACTCACATTCGAGGAATAAGAGTACTCTCTCGTAGAGTCTGATGAAAAATCGACTAAAATGACGAACAGCATTAGAAATGTAACAATGTCTTGGTGGTTAAGGTAGTTGAATGATAAGATATAGAGAAGATCACTGTGGACTGAGCAATCCCAAGCGAAAAAAAAACCCTTATGAAAATGAGTTCTTTACGGACGGGATCAAATGAAACAAGGAAATAACGCTAGAGGTTTTGATTGATTTGGACAGTTGATTAAGCAAGCTTGAGGAAGTATCTCCTCAACCCAGTCCTATGCTGAATGCTAGTGGTTTCTGAGTTGCACCTAACTACTTCACATCAGATCTGAATGTGCAAACGACGTTTAAGTTAGTGTCTGTTTTTTTTTGGGAATTGTCAAAGAAATTGATAATGAGAAGTTGAATTCGTCTAGAATAAACTCTGACAAGCAATGGGAACGCGAGTGGCGCCCTTACAACAGTAAATGATCGTGAAAAGATGGACAAAATTATGCAAGTGAGTTGGTGATAATAATGTGGGACCGAATGATTTATCGGTATACACATTGGTTGGTTTGGTTGATAGAAGCGAAAAAAAACAAACAAACTGATGTTAGACGGAAGAAAGTAAGGAATATTAACATCGATGAAACGAGTTTTTTGTGTAAAAAAAAAACTGAACAAAATAACTACTCAACTTAGATGGATGTTGGGACGAATAAATGAAAATATATTTATTGTAAGGAAGAGTTGGAATTGTTCTGTTAGATTGCTTCATAGAGAAATGCACACGAGGTGGCTTTAGTGCGCATAGCATGAGCACAGTTCCATGAGCGCGCAAGTGGAGTGCATTACACTGACATTTTAACAAGAAATGATTCCAAGTGTACGAAACCGTCACACTTAAATACATTTCGTCGTATCAGATTTGATGAAGTCATCAAACTCGCCAAAAGAAAACATTCCGGTCAACGTACGGCGGCTCTTCAACAAATTTTATTCTTAGTTCGTCAAACAGACAAATTCAGTGACCTTTCAAAATGGACATTGACGTCGATACGAGTAAAACTAGGTATGAAATAAAATGTTTCATGGAAATGAAAGCGCAGAAATGAATTCAGACTCCAATTAATGACCTGAAATTTATTGCCTCTCTTAAGAGGCGCGATCCGAGCAAATGATCGAAAAATCACATGAATGATCAACTGCTCCATCGATGCAATGAGTGAACGAGTCAAATAACTGCCGATCTCTTACGATTAGTGGAAAAAAAAGAAACCAGAACGTGAGGTTTGGACTGGAAACAAGTTTGGATTGGATGATTTTTGTTGAAGGTTTTCAGTGAGAGTGAGAGGAGGGCACTTCACGGCGCATCGTTCACCGCTACATTTGGAAGAAAATTTGGTTGACGATTCTCTGGATTAGTGGTTGTTGTTGACGAATCGTTTTCTTGACTACAACTCAGGCAATAATCAGCCATCGACACAAGCAACTTATGTCACCTCCGATTTGAACTTCATTCTATCAAATATGTGGATAATTTAAAATGTTTTGATGTAATGCGTTTTTCGACATGATTGATAACGATGTTTTTATGGTGTCGCTTTTCCTTCAGTATCGTCAAGGTTCACTTACCCACCTAATTTCGAAGTAAATGAGCACATGACAGTATATCATGGATCAAAACAAGAAACTAACTGGTGTCAGTATTTCACACCAACAACTCTTTCATTGATTTCTGTAATGGAACTGATACTGTAAGGGAACTGAACTCCTTTATCACCTATTTTCTATTATGTTAACTAGGGAACAACATCTAACACGGTAAAAGATATGCAATAATAATTTTCGCATCAACATCATCTATTCCAGTGATATTGTTTGTACAATTAACACTACTTTGAAACGATTACTTCCAACGAACTCATCACAGATATTATTATCTATTAAATCTTATCGATAATGTTGTCAATATCATGAACGCTAATTTCGGTTGCACAATATCAGTGCTGTGAGAACTGCCAACATCAACTATTGTATTAAGAAAACACTTGATTCGTTCGTTTTTGCTGTGTTTTCGAACGTTTAAAATTTGTTTCCTACTGACAAGTTACTTTTCTTTCAACTTTATTCTTAAATTTCTGCTATTATGAGATCATTAAAATAGCGTTTCAATTCGAAAGCGAACAGGTTGTCGCATGGTAGTTTGTCAAAATAACATCGATTCTCATCTATCAATTCTCGTTCTTTCAGCCACTATTCCGCCTGTTTTCAATCGAAACAACACATCGCTGAGTGTAATTACCCAAACATCATTTATTGCTATCACGCTCACTAGTGTATTATCAGTGAATCGGAAATTTTCAGTGTGCAGCTGAAATTTCAAATTCGATAAAAATCCTTAAAAACCAGGAAGAGACGACAGCATTTCCAAATGAAAAAGTCAATCGTGGTTACAGTTTTAACGGCACTTCTATTGCAACTGATGATCGGTGATTGCTTCGGGAAGAATTTTGTGGATGCCGTTGGATCACAAAGGTTAGTACCCACGTTCAGCTGCTAAATTTTTACAATACTACCTCAAGAAGTTAGTCGAAAGCAACTGAAATGTTGATTTATTCAGTTCAGTTGCTCTATACAATCGCTCTTTTGCAGGCCAACCTTTGGAATTTACTAAATTTATCTGGAAATTATTTTCCACGCCTTTGATACGTCTATAGACATATTTCTGTTCCACTGCCTTCAACGTGATTGCGATAATGCTTGCAAAAAAGAAAAACTTTTGTTCTTGTGAGCGCTTCCCACTCGTCTATACTCACTGATTGTTTAGTATCCGTGGTAGAATCCTGCATCAGATGTCATGGATTAGCAGTGTGAGTGCGTGAATGAATTTCAGTGGTGTTCGTATGAGGCGTTATGCACCCTATGGTGGATACGGTGGTGGTTGGGGTAGAGGTGGTCGGTACGGTGGATATTTGGGCGGTCGTCGTGGATACGGAGGTGGATACGGTGGTGGTGGATACGGTGGTGGTGGATACGGTGGTGGTGGATATCCTGGATATTACGGTCGCGGTGGCGCCAGCAGATATATGAACTACGGTGGTGGTTACAACAACAACTACGGTGGAACGAATATTGGTACGATCAATCAGAAAAATATCAATTTGAACTTGTGATCGATCTCGAGTTTGTCAATTTGAATTTGTCAATTGGCACTCTCGTTTTTTAGCAGTTAACATTCCTGCTGTCCGACGCCCGCAAAATTGTCGGATAACAGGAATGATAACTGTTATGAATCTGTATGAATTTATGAATGTTCATGCAGCGTATCTTATACATAATCACTTTGTAATGCTGAAAGTTACGTGCTCTGTGCTAATTAGTGACTTGAATTAACTTATTCGTATGTAACTGTGATCATGAAATGTGCTGCTGCTGCTGCTGTATTATGATTGTGAAAATATAGATCATTGTGAGATGAATATTTCAAAGATAAATATTTCAAAAATACGTTCACTGCCTTCATGATTCCCTTAATGTTCCGAAGTCTTTCTGAGTGGAGTCGTATTCAGTTTCGTTGAAATGATGAGTAATAAGTCCAATAAGATACGAGTTTTCTTTCGCCAGAAAAACGGTCACACCTAACGATAGCTATTGACTGAGACAATCGTCGTTTCAGCGAACAGAAACTTTCATTATTCTCGAAAATGTTCATCAATTCGTCTGGCATGAGAGTAAGAAGCATTCCTTGCCTTATTATAGCACATTCCCACATCCAAATTTACATTACTGGAAGCTCTGCTAAGATGGCAGCTCATAGAAATAGATGCTTGCCGAATGGGAAATAATTTTGTAAGTGAAAATCCTTTTTATTTATCCAATATAAGAACGTTTGACGTGCACGTTTAGTAATCAACATGCAGAATTACCGACGACACTGTAACAATTCATTGGTTTATCATGAAGCACTTCATTATTGGAAAAAATAAAAATTTCACCTTCAAAACCACTTAGTTGATTTGGAAAACAAGTTTGATACATAATGAATTGCTTTATGAAGTATCAATGTTTCACAGGGAGGAGATAATTTAGTAAGTGATTCAATTCATCATCATATCGCTAACAATTTCCACGATTTTTCTTCCATCACTATGACGTTTGGAGGCATTTTTTCTTTCACTCATTAACGTAAACGTCTCAAAACCGCAGTTTGTTCGCTAAACACACCACGTTTGTATCACTGCTGATCACTCTGAGACTAGTGTTGATCGATAGGAAAATTTTGTTCGATGTTCTACTAATTGTAAGTGGAACTCGAGTAGCGCGATCGTTTTTTCTCTAATGGTTGAGCTCACTTCTCGGATATAAGCCGCATTTTCGTGATGTTTCTTTGATTGCTTAATGAGTTCTTCATTCGTTTACGCTGATCGTGAGTGATTTATCATCTCAAGTGAGATATCACGTTGAATCTGTTTCTTTAGCATTGTTTTATGAACAGTTGCTGCTCAGTCGCTGTAATCCTCAGGCTTGATTGAGTCTGTGAAAATTTTCTGGATTCAGTGTGCGATTACGTCTGACTGCGATTTTGCAACTGTAACGATCATTAATTGATCTCGCAAAGGATTAAAATATCGTGCTGTGTGTTTCAGCTGCCCAATTCTGGTCCTTCTGAAAACTGGTCTTCGATTCGATGATGAAAAAGTTGACGGTACTATCGATTTTGGTGGTGGCTCTTTTGTTGGCCGACACAGCAGCGGCATCACCGAGGCAATATTTTTAAAGAGTACTTTCATTAACTCAAAATGACACCGTTTCCGATTGAAATGACTCGTGGTGAGAACTGAGATGGTAGCCAATCCGAGAGTTTTTTTTGTGAGGAGGCTAACATTTCCGAAACTTTCGAATTTTGCTGGTGTTACTGATAGGAGAGAAATGTTGGAAAGTTGTTCGGATTGACCAAATTGATCAAACAGTGGATGATCATGGGTTTTAGTATCAGAATTATGATAGTGGATGAATCTGGATGCTTCCAATCATCAAAATAAACATCCAATTCTGTTGCATATGTTGAAGAGGCGATTGTGGATGGTGAAAAGAGACTAATAAAAATCTGGTCTCATTGATTGTTTGCGACCTTATGATTTTGCAGGATTCGCTTTAAGCGTCAATTCGGGGGTGGCGGTTTGCTGAACTTCTTCGGCGACGACATATTCGGAGGTACACCCATGGGAAGTGGCTATCGTAGATTCCTCGGCTGGGGCCGTCCTCGATACGATCGATACGGTGGAGGTGAGGGTAATAACTATCAAGGCACCGATATCGGCACAATGAATGAGTACAATCTCAATCTCTAAGTTGTAACACCAGACAGTATTTGAGGAGCATCATGCTCTGTTTGATGATTTACTGTGCTTCTGAAGTTTTCATATTTTTGTTATATGACAAAACTTTTGTAATTCTGAAATAAGTGCACTGTGCAAATATTGGAACTAATAAATGTTCTCACTGAAGAGGTGTGTTTTATCATCGAGTTTTGTAAGAATATGCTGACATCGCTTCGATTGTTCATCATTCACCATGAATGATCATTTCAACGACAAAGCTAATGATACAGCAAAATCCCATCTGTCCGTTCAAGTGTAATTTATATAGAGTCTCCGTAAGCGGTCCAAATTTTTGGATGAGTTTTTTTAAAATGAAACTTCGATACTCTTACTATTAGTCAACTGGGATTGTGCCACTTGTAAGGATGAGTGCATATAGCACGATCCATTGGTTAATGATGTTATGCAGCGATTGACCAGAAATGATTTCCGTAAGGCTCAATTATTTTGTGGTAACAACCGAATGAAATTCATTCGTCAGCAAAATACAACATGGCAAACCGGCTCGTTAACAAATTTCTGATTGGGTTCGCGAAAAAGTTTCGCTTGTCAAACGAATAAACAATCACATCTCGAAAAACAAACGACACTTTGCCTGTTTCACGAACGAGTTCTTCTTTCGATTGGAACATTCAATGAATAAATCTGAGCGACCTATCACTAGTGAACTCAGCCTTGAAGTGATGATTTCATGAATATATTCCAGTGCTTGAACTGCGACTACAAATAAAAAACGTCTAATTGTGAGAACGTGGAGAAGACGGATGTTCGCATATCCTTTTTTTCGAACATTTACGGAAGAACTGATGACGATAAGTTTGAAAAGTCTGAAAAAGTCACTCTCGAGGAATACGGTTTCCCGAACAATTTGATGAACAAATCATTATTTGACAGATCATAAACGAACCATTGTTATTTCGAATATTTCTTCTGCAACGAGAAGCAGAGAAGGTCGGTTACTCATGCAGAACATATCTTATGGTAGGTAAAACACTGCTGAAACTTATCAGTTTCATGCATTTTCCTGTTCGCTCAGCTAATAGGTTCAAGAGTACCTCACGAATCTTTTGCTGTTTCAATATCCATATCCTATTCATACGCTTAATTTCATTCATGATTGTCTTGAGAATTTCGACTCCTTGCAATGCCTGCATCACGTCATGCTTTTAAATATATATCAATAAATATTATGTATCATTACTGGTAAAAATATTGCTATGGGTATTGTCAGTCATGCCGTCGCTATCCCCGCTTCATCAAAGCAACAACATTGACGTCAAAGCACGTCCAAAAAAGCGATCTAACCTGAACAATTACACACTAAAGCAAGAGCACTCAGCGAATTCTAGTCATCACCGGCCACAAAAAAATCACTATAATCAACAACAATTCACCAACGCAATCAGGTTTTTAACAGCATGAATCTCGGAACATGAGCAAGTATAATGAATGATTCAACATTGTCGACTGGAAATGACGATAACCTGCAGTGTGTGTTCAGCCTTAGTGCACAACATTCATTGTGTACGTTTCGTCAAATCACCGTCTCATCAACACATTTTGCGTTGATAAGACGTCGCTATCACTTACCATGACTTCACTCGATTCACTCGACTCTATCTGAAGCATACGAGTGTGACTCTGAACCACTCCAAGCTATCAAGAAATCATATGTTGTAAAGATGTCCTCTTAGTGGTTCAATGACTCAGTCGTCATATGTAGTCCACATGAATGACACTTGTGGCATGATCAGTGCTCAGTTCCTCCTTATGGTTGTGATGTTCGCTCATAGTGGTGGCACATGAATTTTGATAGTTTGAAAACGGAATTCAACGAAATTGATCTTCTGATTGATCTGATGACTACTGCAATCATAATTGTTGAATCGATTCTATTCTGCTTTCAGACGGTGACTTGAATAATTTTCTAGAATGCTTAAACGACTCAACGTCACCATGTACGTCGTCTGTCTGCTTAACGTCGTTCAATTTTGTATGCATAATCTAGCAAATGTAATTTCAGTTCAACTTCTTGGCAATAATGAATGCACGAGTGTTAGCTGCCACGTTTGTGCTATTGCTGGCGCTGTACGATATCCGAGCAGCTGCAAATCCTCTTACTTCCTTAAACGCGGAACAGTAAGCTAATTTTCATTCCATTTCAGAATTTCGCCTAGCTCACTTATTCTTTCACTAATTGTAAGTACTGATTACGTGAATAACCAACCCGAACCTCACTGGGTTTTTTTTTGAGTTTCTATCCAGGCGTAAAGAACGGCTATGAGGGCACCAATATCAGGACACAATTAGTTAAATTAGGTAAACCGCAAAAATCGCAAAAAAATGGTGGTGAGCAGCTTAATGAATGGCCATTTCAGCATCCGGATCAAACGACAATGGGGATACGGTATGTTCGGAGGTGGTTACGGTATGGGTATGGGTTGGGGAGGTGGATACGGTATGGGTGGCGGTGTTGGCAACAATTACGGTGGTACTGACATCGGCCAACTTTACGATTATAACTTGAATCTTTGAACTGAATGAAAACTGCAAAATCGTAACGGAACTTAAACTGAAGGATCGTTGAATATTAATGTTGAGTATTCAGGAAGATAGCATCGACAAACAACTCTGAGCTTTTTCTTTTATTTAACGCGTTATTCTAAGGTATTGCTGCAGATTTCGCCGGTTACTTCTTGGGAGAATTTGTGCTAAAATGATATTTTACTATATTTTTGTGAATTAATTTATTACAATTAGCTTATTTAAAATGTTTCATGCGATGCACTGAAAAAGTTTCATGTTTTGTGATATCACTGATACTATGTGGTGGAATAAAAACATGAAGACAACGATGTTTCTTGCCTTTTTCATATTTGTTGAATTTATGCTTCTATAATGAAATGAAATAATCCCCGTGTAATAATGAGTGAAAGTTAGGCAGTGGAAAGAATTCGGTGAAACAATACTCTGTATATTGCTCAAAAACATGCAACGATAGAACGTAGAGCAATCGTGAGTTTGCCGGCGCGTAATGCTTGCTGAACTGCAATGCATTTAGCAAGATCTTAACGGTTACGAAACATCATATGCAAACTAGCATTCAACTTTTGATTTAGGTATGCATCTCAATGTTTCACTTGTTTGACGACTGCTGTGTGAATGTGATTTAGCGCAGAGACATCATCCATCAGTTAAATGCATTTTGCATACAGAACGATACAAAGAAAAGAACAGAATCAAATTGGTGAAAGAGAAGAATGACAGACAGCATGAAAAGACGGCAAATTGTTCAGAAAGAAAAATCCGGAGAATATCATTTCATCAACAATAAAAATTCCTTTCAATCGTTCAGATTAATCAGCCGCGAAAACGGCTGCAGGTTGATGAAGGTACATTTACAATTGCAGCGAAAGCTCATCAACCATTGTATCCTGCTCAAGAGCTCCATTATCGTTTCGATCAGCGGTTTGCGTCTCTTGATCATCGATGTTGCCTTCACAAACTGATTGTGGAAGTGTTGCCGAATTATGGAGGTAGTAAAAATATGGAGGAAAATGAATGTAAATGTATGAAACGGTGAAAAATGAAAGTGTGTTCCAGTACAGTCAGTGAGGCAGTATCCGGTGATCATGCAAGCACAAAGGGATAAGATGATCATCATCCAATAGCTGTACAAATGTTCCATTTCATCATGCATATCTTATACCGGTACTTCTCACGTTCGGGTGCTCCATTATCCTTTTAGATAATCCGGCAGATCGCCATTACTCCCAAATTACCCAAAACGGTTAAAATGACTTCATATGAGAACCATTGTGCTAGACCATTGCGTTGCTCATTATTGCAATCGATGATGATTGCATGGAATGCTATTGTCTATGACACGCTCACTTCAAACTGTTTTACATGGATTCTCATTCTTTTCAGACGTGTTGTATTCGCTCTCATAGCTATCACATGCGAATACCGTTCTGTTGATGAGTTTTTATCATTCACTTCGTCTCAATTTCACTTCACAGTTCGAATCAAATTCTCATTCCGTATCATATACTATTTACTGGATACGTTGACGAGTGTTGACAACCGAAATCAACAATACAGCAATCGAACTGAATTGCTGAACAACGTTCGACAGTCAAATGATCAATTATAGAGTGTATTTGATAGAATGAGAATTTCACTTCAACTGTTGAGTGGAATGAATGAGAAATTGACACAAGAGAACACTTTCGGTGATAAAAGCTATGAGAGCGATTGTAACAGCAAGGAAAAGAATGAAAAACCTGCTAAAACGAAGAGAAACCCTGTCAGGCTCGATGCTTAGAAAACAGGAGAATGAAGAGTGTTGTCATCAACTAACCAATTTACATACCCGAGCTAAAAAAAAACATCATCACAATGGCGTTCTATCACAAAATGACAACCACACGAAATACTAATCTCCTGATCCCCTCCACTACCCTTTAACACCTCCAGATTACCCAAAATGGGAAATATAACCCACCAATGAGAACCACTGTCTTTCACTTATCATATCTTATACGTAAACAGCTAATGTACAAAGCAAAAGATGTTTGAGGAAGCTTTCTGATGAACTATCACAGAACAAGATCAATCTTCATCGCTAACATTGAACCAGTCATCGTCATGTTAACTGTAATCTCTGAGATCACTCACTGAACAGCCGATTTAAGGCAAATTGATGATGGTAATCATAGTATTCGGTGATAACACAGATATGGTTGCTTAGTCCCACAGGAAATTACGATGAAACAAATCAGCTAATAACTGAGAACCCAGACAAATTCGGTAATCTGAACGATAACATGGAAGCAGGTCAGACCCTTCAGAACATAAGCATCACACCGAATTGAAGATTCTAAACTGATTCTAAGGATTCCAATTATGAATCGTAAATAGATTCTAGTTTTAAAAGATTTTAAAGTGAATGATGGAACATACAGAATCATAATGAAATGATAGATGTAGCTATGAAATATCCAACGAGAGAAAACATAAAACAACTGTGTTAATAAGCACATCGAAAAGTAATGGGATAATCTGATTGAACAAGCAAGTGCTGAATCGGAAGAATTATCACAACAAATGAAATCAGGCCAAATAAAGCACCTCATCTAGCATCAGCATTTCATTTCATGTGTCCCTTTTCACTGCTTTATGAGCATTTAATAATCGGAACCACCCAGCGCATGAAATTACCTGGCCTAAGTTTCATACAATTACTATGAACATTATGAAAGAGTTCTGAGTATCGCTGTACAGCTGAATCCAACTCTCTTAGAAGCATCCATATTCAATGACAATCTCAACGAGGCTTTCAATACAATCCTATCATTACACCAAAACTAGTGGTTGCTTAACAGCATCGAATTTCTCGTACGAGAGCGATTGAAACACAAGTATAATGAGGGAGACTACTGCGGTGCCAGTATAGGGCCACAAACCATCTTATAAGGATGAAATGCCCTAACAAAAAAGATAATTAACACATTGGAGTCCATGATTCGGGGTTTTTAAAAATAATTAACATCACATGTATGCAAAGCCAGGCTCAAGATTCTAAAACAACTGCCTAATAATAGTAAGCATGCTACATAGCATCGACATTCTCAACCATTCACAAATCCCTCAATGCTATCATTCAAACAGTTTTGCCATAATACTAACGCTACTTACCAACCACAGCATGCGACAAAAGCTATGCAAGCACGGATGTCCCTATTATATTTTAGAATAATCTTTTGCTCACTCAGCTACTTAACGATTTATCATATCGGCCTAAAACACTGTTTGGTCGCATGATCTAAAAAAACCACATGATCTGAAATATCCGCAATGATCACAGATTTCGAAATATCACAGTCTCAGCCACGTTACATATAAGAAATATTACAGCAGTCACCCTTCAGTATCACAGTTAAAGCATCAACGATCCTCATGTCAGTCCAGTGTAAATATTTCACAGCATAGTATCGTTCCGATCAAAAGAAGGATCAAATCAGAATGAAACATTAAAAGAATAATAATCAGAATCGCAATGAAACCTGGGCTTATTTGTTGCGAAAGACGTGCCATACGTTGTCCTCTCAATTACACTGTCCTCTCAATTTTTGTGGTGGTCAACGAGCATCGCTCGTTGACCACCACAAAAAATGACCCGTCACCAAAATTCGGTTTTTAAAGATGACCCGAGATTTTGGTGAACAGGTCGTGGAACACGAGTTAAAAACTTTTATTCAAAATATCATTCAACGATTACAAAAATACAACAAGTGAACGAAGCATCACTCCAAACAAAACCTCATTAAAATATGAAAGAGGGATTTTCATCTTCAATCAGTATCCATCAGCTCTGACACAGAGATTTTCAGGTACTATTTCGGTCAGTTAACACGATCCACCAATTTTATAGGTGGATAGATCTACTATTCATATTCTAAACTCATCCCTTTAATCCGAATATTTGCACGAAATGTTCGAAGAAACTCTCGAATTATTTCAGTGGCACTATTGGCAGATGATAATTATACTGGTAATTATTAAACTTCCAGGGTTTTTTCGCAAATGTTTCTCAAGCCACCTTACCTCGAGAAGTTATGACTCAGTCAGTCATGAGCCTGAAAAGACTTCACGCCAACAACCTAAAGAGAAGTCTAAACTCGGTGCAGAAGCTAGACCACAGCTACCTAGCTCAACATCAGCAAGTGTAAAGCTCTCAAATGTGGTGAATTCATGAAGCCAAAGGTACTGATTCATTTTGGTAGAGTTCAAACCCCATCTTTTAGGTTATTTTAGTGGCACTAGAAAGTGATAATAATCAAACTGGCAGGGGAAACAAGGATAACATCAGCAATGTTGTATGAATGCATTATGGTAGCAGCAAATAGATAAGCTTCGGCGAGTAACCACAAACACCTGAGAGATTTCTCTTTATAATGCATTTAGCAACATTGAACTGAGTGAAACGATTTCATATGTGCCAGCCAATGGTCAACCCGATCATAATTCCCCCCTGTTAAGAGAAAGTGCGCACAGTGAGTCCGGGAACCCTCGTTACCTGAGCAAATGCCCGAAGGCACTACTCAGGCCAACTTACGCGCAATTCCCTATCCCCGGTCAAATCGGCGCCTTTCCCGGGCCGGGACCGCCCGTATTATATTTCGAAGATGAATGATGATGATACCCGGGTAAGTATCATCAACATATATTAAAGTATTTTCTCCCCGATTCGCCGAGACTGCCGGTAGGCGGGGAACGCCTGTCGCATTTCCCTAAACCTAGCCCCTCTTATTGGCAGCTCGACGGGTTGGGATCACCCACGCAACCAAAATATGCCTTTTAAAAATGACCATTGGCTGCACACATGATATCGCTTTCAACTCAATTCAGCTGTCCCTAAACAGCACTACAACAGAGACGTTCTTCGAGTCACCACCTAGCGACTCGACTCTTCGGGTGAGTGGTCCAGGCGAACTTTCCAGACCTACCGACACCACCATAAGGCTCTTCATACCCTACATTATTGGAACTCAATTTTTGTGGGAATGTTTTTAATGTGCCAGTGTAATTACTATCAGCACTAGGCGCCCTCCCTCCCACAACTGAGACAATTGTTTTCATACAATACCTGTGCCTCCAAAAATTCACCACTTCTAAGAGCTTATGCAACATGCTGAGTCTGATCTAGATATCTGCAGTGAATTATGCGCATGAAGTTCGGACCCTTCTTCAAGCTACATGCGTAAAACCTAAACAGGCCTATAACCAACTAAGCTAGAACCGCCCGAATTGAGGTGATTTTGAGAGAACATTTTCCGACTGAATGCTTGAAACATCACTGAGGTGTTTCTGAATTTGCACTGAACATAAAGCTCAACGATTTTGAAACATCAGACTCATCCACAAACAGGTAGTTCATCCCAGGGGCTCAGGAGATGATCATGAAACGTTACATATTCAACATCGAAGTTACTGACACATGTTCATGTTATACAATTGAACTTGCGAATATATGCACAAATAATAAATTTACAAATGCACAAGTGAACAACGATCAGCATTTACAAATACATCAATGTTTGTAACCAAATGAATAAAAATAAAATGAAAAAAAATAAAAAAAGTAGTCACTCACTACGGTTCAATTTTAATTTTGTTTAATTTTGCTATAATATATAAACCAAATGATGCGAAAAACATGTGATGCTCAGTCAACTAATAGTCATTCACTACGGTCCTAAGATACTAGAAAAAGTTAAATACTCTAAATGATGCTAAAGTTCAAAATGTTGGAAAACTGGCCTGAGATGCGTTGATGCACCCTGCGTCGTGTTGTCGTATCGGATATAAGATTGCGATGTCGTTATACAAGACTGTGATCTTGAACGCTTCCATGCCATATCCTCTTCTGTCCCAAATGTACATCTTCACCCCCATGCAGAGCCGACGTTTGCCCTCTCGACGGGATGCAGAACATCTGACCGCACTTCAAATATCATCCTGAAAAAAGCACCAATACAATGATTATAGCAAAAAGTCAAAACAACTATCACGATATTCTATTTACCAATTCAGCTCAAAATCGAATCATC
>JAPYMA010001341.1:0-49675 GCA_035041965.1 Anisakis pegreffii | reverse complement strand
GGTCAGATGTTCTGCATCCCGTCGAGAGGGCAAACGTCGGCTCTGCGTGGGGTGAAGACGTACATTTGGGACAGAAGAGGATATGGCATGGAAGCGTTCAAGATCACAGTCTTATATAACGACATCGCAATCTTATATCCGATATGACAACACGACGCAGGGTGCATCAACGCACCTCAGGCCAGTTTTCCAACATTTTGAACTTTAGCATCATTTAGAGTATTTAACTTTTTCTAGTATCTTAGGACCGTAGTGAATGACTATTAGTTGACTGAGCATCACATATTTTTCGCATCATTTGGTTTATATTTATAGCAAAATTAAACAAAATCAAAATTGAACCGTAGTGAGTGACTACTTTTTTTATTTTTTTTCATTTTATTTTTATTCATTTTGTTGCAAACATTGATGTATTTGTAAATGCTGATCGTTGTTCACTTGTGCATTTGTAAATTTATTATTTGTGCATATATTCGCAGGTTCAATTGTATAACATGAACATGTGTCAATTGTATAACTTCGATGTTGAATATGTAACGTTTCATGTCATCCCCTGAGCCCCTGGGATGAACTACCTGTTTGTGGATGAGTCTGATGTTTCAAAATCGTTGAGCTTTATGTTCAGTGCAAATTCAGAAACACCTGAGTGAAGTTACAAGCATTCAGTCGGAAAATGTTTTCTCAAAATTACCTCCATTCGGGCGGTTCTGGCTTAGTTGGTTATAGGCCTGTTTAGGTTTTACGCATGTAGCTTGAAGAAGGGTCCGAACTTCATGCACATGCTTCACTGCAGATATCTAGATCAGACTCAGCATGTTGCATAAGCTCTTAGAAGTGGTGAATTTTTGGAGGCACAGGTATTGTATGAAAACAATTGTCTCAGTTGTGGGAGGGAGGGCGCCTAGTGCTGATAGTAATTACACTGGCACATTAAAAACATTCCCACAAAAATTGAGTTCCAATAATGTAGGGTATGAAGAGCCTTATGGTGGTGTCGGTAGGTCTGGAAAGTTCGCCTGGACCACTCACCCGAAGAGTCGAGTCGCTAGGTGGTGACTCGAAGAACGTCTCTGTTGTAGTGCTGTTTAGGGACAGCTGAATTGAGTTGAAAGCGATATCATGTGTGCAGCCAATGGTCATTTTTAAAAGGCATATTTTGGTTGCGTGGGTGATCCCAACCCGTCGAGCTGCCAATAAGAGGGGCTAGGTTTAGGGAAATGCGACAGGCGTTCCCCGCCTACCGGCAGTCTCGGCGAATCGGGGAGAAAATACTTTAATATATGTTGATGATACTTACCCGGGTATCATCATCATTCATCTTCGAAATATAATACGGGCGGTCCCGGCCCGGGAAAGGCGCCGATTTGACCGGGGATAGGGAATTGCGCGTAAGTTGGCCTGAGTAGTGCCTTCGGGCATTTGCTCAGGTAACGAGGGTTCCCGGACTCACTGTGCGCACTTTCTCTTAACAGGGGGGAATTATGATCGGGTTGACCATTGGCTGGCACATATGAAATCGTTTCACTCAGTTCAATGTTGCTAAATGCATTATAAAGAGAAATCTCTCAGGTGTTTGTGGTTACTCGCCGAAGCTTATCTATTTGCTGCTACCATAATGCATTCATACAACATTGCTGATGTTATCCTTGTTTCCCCTGCCAGTTTGATTATTATCACTTTCTAGTGCCACTAAAATAACCTAAAAGATGGGGTTTGAATTCTACCAAAATGAATCAGTACCTTTGGCTTCATGAATTCACCACATTTGAGAGCTTTACACTTGCTGATGTTGAGCTAGGTAGCTGTGGTCTAGCTTCTGCACCGAGTTTAGACTTCTCTTTAGGTTGTTGGCGTGAAGTCTTTTCAGGCTCATGACTGACTGAGTCAAAACTTCTCGAGATAAGGTGGTTTGAGAAACATTTGCGAAAAAACCCTGGAAGTTTAATAATTACCAGTATAATTATCATCTGCCAATAGTGCCACTGAAATAATTCGAGAGTTTCTTCGAACATTTCGTGCAAATATTCGGATTAAAGGGATGAGTTTAGAATATGAATAGTAGATCTATCCACCTATAAAATTGGTGTATCGTGTTAACTGACCGAAATAGTACCTGAAAATCTCTGTGTCAGAGCTGATGGATACTGATTGAAGATGAAAATCCCTCTTTCATATTTTAATGAGGTTTTGTTTGGAGTGATGCTTCGTTCACTTGTTGTATTTTTGTAATCGTTGAATGATATTTTGAATAAAAGTTTTTAACTCGTGTTCCACGACCTGTTCACCAAAATCTCGGGTCATCTTTAAAAACCGAATTTTGGTGACAGGTCATTTTTTTGTGGTGGTCAACGAGCGATGCTCGTGTAATTGAGAGGACAACGTATGGCACGTCTTTCGCAACAAATAAGCCCAGCTTTCATTGCGATTCTGATTATTATTCTTTCAATGTTTCATTCTGATTTGATCCTTCTTTTGATCGGAATGATACTATGCTGTGAAATATTTACACTGGACTGACATGAGGATCGTTGATACTTTAACTGTGATACTGAAGGGTGACTGCGGTAATATTTCTTATATGTAACGTGGCTGAGACTGTGATATTTCGGAATCTGTGATCATTGCGGATATTTTAGATCATGTGGTTTTTTAGATCATGCGACCAAACAGTGTTTTAGGCCGATATGATAAATCGTTAAGTAGCTGAGTGAGCAAAAGGTTATTCTAGAATATAATAGGGACATCCGTGCTTGCATAGCTTTTGTCGCATGCTGTGGTTGGTGAGTAGCGTTACTATTATGGCAAAACTGTTTGAATGATAGGATTGAGGGATTTGTGAATGGTTGAGAATGTCGATGCTATGTAGCATGCTTACTATTATTAGGCAGTTGTTTTAGAATCTTGAGCCTGGCTTTGCATACATGTGATCTTAATTATTTTTTAAAACGACGAGTCATGGACTCCAATGTGTTAATTATCTTTTTTGTTAGGGCATTTCATCCTTATAAGATGGTTTGTGGCATTATACTGGCACCGCAGTAGTCTCCCTCATTATACTTGTGTTTCAATCGCTCTCGTACGAGAAATTCGATGCTGTTAAGCAACCACTAGTTTTGGTGTAATGATAGGATTGTATTGAAAACTTGTTTGAGATTGTCATCGAATATGGATGCTTCTAAGAGAGTTGGATTCAGCTGTACAGCGATACTCAGAACTCTTTCATAATGTTCATAGTAATTGTATGAAACTTAGGCCAGGTAATTTCATGCGCTGGGTGGTTCCGATTATTAAATGCTCATAAAGCAGTGAAAAGGGACACATGAAATGAAATGCTGATGCTAGATGAGGTGCTTTATTTGGCCTGATTTCATTTGTTGTGATAATTCTTCCGATTCAGCACTTGCTTGTTCAATCAGATTATCCCATTACCTTTCGATGGGCTTATTAACACAGTTGTTTCATGTTTTCTCTCGTTGGATATTTCATAGCTACATCTGTCATTTCATTATGATTCTGTATGTTCCATCATTCACTTTAAAATCCTTTAAAACTAGAATCTATTTACGATTCATAATTAGAATCCTTAGAATCAGTTTAGAATCTTCAATTCGGTGTGATGCTTATGTTCTGAAGGGTCTGTCTTGCTTCCATGTTATCGTTCAGATTACCGAATTTGTCTGGGTTCTCAGTTATTAGCTGATTTGTTTCATCGTAATTTCCTGTGGGACTAAGCAACCATATCTGTGTTATCACCGAATACTATGATTACCATCATCAATTTGCCTTAAATCGGCTGTTCAGTGAGTGATTTCAGAGATTACAGTTAACATGACGATGACTGGTTCAATGTTAGCGATGAAGATTGATCTTGTTCTGTGATAGTTCATTAGAAAGCCTCCTGAAGCATCTTTTGCTTTGTACATTAGCTGTTTACGTACAAGATATGATAAGTGTAAGACAGTGGTTCTCATTGGTGGGTTATATTTCCCATTTTGGGTAATCTGGAGGTGTTAAGGGGTAGTGGAGGGGATCTGGAGATTAGTATTTGGAGTGGTTGTCATTTTGTGATAGAACGCCATTGTGATGATGTTTTTTTTTTAGCTCGGGTATGTAAATTGGTTGGTTGATGACAACACTCTTCATTCTCCTGTTTTCTAAGCATCGAGCCTGACAGGGTTTCTCTTCGTTTTAGCAGATTTTTCATTCTTCTCCTTGCTGTTACAATCTCTCTCATAGCTTTTATCATCGAAAGTGTTCTCTTGTGTCAATTTCTCATTCATTCCACTCAACAGTTGAAGTGAAATTCTCATTCTATCAAATACGCTCTATAATTGATCATTTGACTGTCGAACGTTGTTCAGCAATTCAGTTCGATTGCTGTATTGTTGATTTCGGTTGTCAACACTCGTCAACGTATCCAGTAAATAGTATATGATACGGAATGAGAATTTGATTCGAACTGTGAAGTGAAATTGAGACGAAGTGAATGATAAAAACTCATCAACAGAACGGTATTCGCATGTGATAGCTATGAGAGCGAATACAACACGTCTGAAAAGAATGAGAATCCATGCAAAACAGTTTGAAGTGAGCGTGTCGTAGACAATAGCATTCCATGCAATCATCATCGATTGCAATAATGAGCAACGCAATGGTCTAGCACAATGGTTCTCATATGAAGTCATTTTAACCGTTTTGGGTAATTTGGGAGTAATGGCGATCTGCCGGATTATCTAAAAGGATAATGGAGCACCCGAACGTGAGAACCACTGGTATAAGATATGCATGATGAAATGGAACATTTGTACAGCTATTGGATGATGATCATCTTATCCCTTTGTGCTTGCATGATCACCGGATACTGCCTCACTGACTGTACTGGTACCCCAGCAGTATCACTTATTCTTATGATTCAGTCGCAGTCGTAAGAGAAATTCGATGCCGTTAAGCGACCACTGGTTTCGGTGTAATGATAGCATTGTACTGAAAGCCTCGTTGAGATTGTCATTGAATATGGATGCTTCTCAGAAAGTTGGATACAACCGTACAGCGATGTTCAAAACTCTTTCACAATGTTCATAGTAATTTTATGAAACATAGGCCAGGCAGTTTGATGCGTGGGGTGGTTCCGATTATTAAATGCTCACAAAGCAGTGAAAAGGATATATGAAACGAAATGCTGATGCTATATGAAGTGCTTTATTTGGCTTGATTTCATTTGTTGTGATAATTCTTCCGATTCAGCACTTGCTTGTTTAATCAGATTATCCCATTACTTTTCGATGTGCTTATTAACACAGCTGTTTTATGTTTTCTGTTGTTGGATATTTCATAGCTACATCTATCATTTCATTATGATTCTGTATGTTCCATCATTCACTTTAAAATCTTTTAGAAGGCACTAGCTCTCTTGAAGGCACCAAAAAATAATATTCAACTGAATTCGTAATTCAATATTAACGAAGAAAATGCTGTGCATTGCTTAAGGCTAAATTCATTAACTTGAGTGTTCATTTTCATTGTCGTTTGTCTTAGGATTGCTTTTGTTTTATGGCTTTGGGCGTCACTATGTAGCGTTCCAATAGCTCGTATTCTCACATGAGTAGTAAACCAATTGCGTAGGTATGATGAGAGTTTTGGGAGTTTCTTTATTGCGTTCACAGCGTAATCCCTGTTGGGAAATGACTTAATTTGGTAGATAATAAGCAATTGTAGTTAGCTGACGTAGTGAAATCCTTGTGAGGAAGAAGAGAACAATGGGCACATATGAATCTGAGAAGCACAAAAGGGATTTCGCTTAGTTGTTTTATTCTGCTGATTCCTTCCGTGTTATTATTGGTGTTTCGTTGGAGTGCAATGCTTCCTTCCTGAATATTTGACATCATTCACTTCAGCAGTTATTTTTCGCATTCACTCGTTTGCTCACTCATTTGTTCATCGTTCACTGCGAGAATAATTTACGAACCTACAATGGTGAATTTTGATTATTCAGTTATGAAATGATTTCATTCAACAGCTCCAATTTATGTGTTTTTAATTCAGCAGTCACCTTTATTTGGCTCACTATGATTAAGTAGTTGCGATTTCTTGATCAATCAATATTACAGCACCAAACTGTCTTTCCAAAAATTACGTAGAAAGCAAGACAATCAGTGAAAGGACGTTCATTTCTTAGTCTTCATGCTCAAGAGCCTTTCGTATCATCGCATTTGTTTCTTGTCAGATAATGTTTGTCAGTTTGTAAGTGCATCAATCTTACTTCATAATCTTGACAGATCGCCGATGAATCAAACAGGCATTCACCTAAGCCGTTCACATTCACATTTCTGTGCTTCCGAGTCTCCAACCAGGCTGACATGGGACGTGTTCTCTGAACGGTTATGTGCGGATATTGTTCCATTGAGCTATTGACAGCTTACGCTAATTGTGTTCCGTTGATTATGTTCCGTCGTTCTCATATATCGCATATAAGAAACGACGTGAGAGGATAGATTTAGCGTCCTCTTCGTTGACAGTTGTTTGTGTTTAGTGTCCATGCGGAAGGAAATGAAATGAACGGCGGTTTTTCATATTCATCATCAGTTCATTACTGGTTTTCATTACTTCCGATTATGAGAAATAATTTCGTATTCACTCCTCAAGATGTTGACGATATCTTCGACTTGTCCTACATTCAATTCATGTGTTCATTTGACTGAGGAATCGTTCGCTCCTGTATTGTTCATCAATAAAATTTGATCCACGATCATTTAGTGTGTATCGTTTGATGTTTACGAGTAGCTTAATTGCTACGCAAGCATTGCATGAAGACACTAAATGAGTCAGTCGTATTGCTGTGTTATTTGATGTGATTATACGAGAAGTGGTTGTTGAAGTAAGTTGTAAGCAATAAACATTGATCATATTTACTATTCACCAGTTCTATTTATCCTTTACTGAGCAATAATTTATGCCTGACTGAGTGCTGCTTGCTGAGACTTGTTATTCGCTATATTTTATGCATGCTGCCAGCCTGAGGGCGTTCCACCTGATCGAAAATATCAGAAAGCATATCGTCATTATTATTTGTGTTGTTGTTGTTATTGTTGTTTATAGTGTTTATTTTATAGTTATTATCATCACTATAATGAGCGTTGTGATTATTGTGACCGGACGATTTATGCTATCAGCCTAAAACACGGTTATATGATCATATGATCTGAAAAATCGGTCGTATGATCTAAAAAATCGGTCGTATGATCTAAAAAATCTCAGTCATAGTAACACATGCTGAAATTTCACAGTGCCAGTCACGTTACATATAAGAAATATTACCGCAGTCACTCTTCAGTATCACAGTCTTTACTCCTGTTGTCATCATGAGTCATAATCTTCCGGAATTGGAGTTTTTTTTGGCGGAAAACAACGAATGAATTATTAGAAATTGCAATCCTGCAATTTTGTGGTTTTCGTTTTTGCAACGTCTCCATCCAATACGTCTTTTCTTCTCATTGCATTTTCTGTCAAGTTCAGCTTGTTAATCTGACATCGTTTTCGATATGATCGATAGAGATAACCTTCTTAAAAATATGATTGAACGGCCACTGTCTTTGGGAATTGCAAAAATTGCGAGTCATTTTGAAAGTCCCATCGGAACGGAGAAAAATATATTCGACGATGGAAAAAAGCTGTCTTTTGCTCGAACTGAAATGCAATTCGTTCAATTTGTGGTGGTATTAGGGATGGCAACTGTGATTGTTGTCTATTGGGTTTATCAAGAATGCTTAAAGCATCAAAAGTTCGGCATTACTTATTCAAACGGAAGCAGTTTTTCGACTGCTTAAAATGAGTGGTCTCATTGATTTTAACATGTGATGGAACAACTGTAAACAACGTTATCTTAAAGTCATGAAAATCAGTCGGCTCTTTTCTCAGCTATCTTTTTTTGCATGATTCTCCTACGAAGAGAGGTTCTAGATGAAATTCTGCGGCTGTGCAATTCGCATTTATTCCATTTCTTCAGTATACATATCGAGCATTTTCACATGTTGTCAAATGCCGCTGACTTTTTGATTCAACAATTTGAAAACGATGAATTCATTCTTTTTTTGGATCAATTTAAACGAGGAAAGGACTGTTGCAGTCAAAGAACTTTTCACTTGAATTCGATTACTTGTTAAATACTTATTGATGAGCTTCTTTTTTTTTTCTATTCACACTAGCAGTATTCTGATTGGAAAATTGAAGAGTTCTTCGACGAAATCAAAGCAGAAGAAAGCCGGAAATAAAATTCAATTTTAAGCATTCAATTCAATCCAAATCATTTCAAATGAACTTCGAATTTTTTATCTTCAATTTGCTTCTTTGAAGAGAATTCCAATGGTCACCACATGGACAACATACGGCTTTCACAAGTTTCGAACGATTGAGTTGCTTTTTTGGACTGGGATGGTGGTTCGCTTCTTAATCCGCCTTAATCCATCTTGCAGTTGTCTTGCTCGGCTCATTGCAAACTGTTAACTAGATAATAAATTGAGCACAGAGGTTTTTTTTTTTTTTTTGGGGGGGGGTCAATCCAGCAAAACGAGATGAGTGTCAGCCACCTAATCCCAGTTTCTTTCAGCACTGGCGGCGTTAAATAAACATTTGCAGTCATGTCTACGTATTCAGCGGCTTAGCGATTCCTGAACAGTTTTATGCCCTACGATTATGAACCACCGCAACGTTTTATGTGGCGAATTAACACGAATGGATTTGTAAAATTAAAACATATCATACATTGCATAAGCGAATATTTTTGCAAATTGAATGAATAGGCACTGAATATGGGCTGAGATTTGCTATATGGCAAAGAAATGACATATATAGTAAAAGATGAGAATTGTGTCCTTTGGCACCAGCGCACCTGCATGAAATGTCCATCCAGGTCGCTGGATGACCACAACGTCATTCTGAAATTTTTCGCCGCTTTTTACAATTAGACTGTGAGAATATTCTTATGCTTTGAAGTAAGTGTATCAAAATGCCCCAGTAGTAATATTTCCACAGTTTACAATAAGAAACTAGAAAGAGCATTTTGAAATCAAATTCCATGGGAAGACTACTGAGAATTATTTGATTGCGATGAATTTGAAACGGCTTTCTGCCGTGGTGCTTCATTCTGTATGCAGCAACGAAGCTCATTTACGAGTCGAGTCGTTCAACGTTTCAACATCGTGCTCCAGAAAGCATTCCTTTTCGCAATTCATTTGTGTTTATTCGTAAATATTCACATGATAAGCCATCGTCTTTGTACTATCTACATCCAACCATATTGCTTCTTCGCCCAAACAAATATTTCAGAAATGCAGATTCGATGATGAGAAACTCTTCCTGTTACGTTCATTTTTTGCTTACAAAGTAGCAGTTTTGCTTTCACTGTTATTCAAAATGCTATGCATGCGAAATTCATCCACAATATAGTACTTTGGATGTTATTTGGACGAGACCAGAAGGCAGAGCAGCAATATATTGCGGAAGATCTACAGCCGAGAAATCATCTAAAGTCAATTCTTGTCACCCGTAGTTGTCTGCTTTGTTTTCTCAGCTCAGTCAGTTCCACTCTCAACTCCATTCCATCTGCCTTGAGCCGGCTTCTTTGCATGTTCATTTCAATAGGCTTCGTTCTTGAAAACAAGCTGAAGGCTTGAAAAACAAGTTCTAAATGTTTTCCTCAATAAGCAGTTATATACTGCCACTTCCATAGCAACCTTTTGACAGCTGCAGCGTAAATTTCCTGGAGATGTTTTGGATGTTTTGAGCGATTCGATCGCCTTATGTGAGATTTGATCGCCTTATTTAATACGATAGTAGTTTTTTTTGGCTACTACGAATCCACTGCTAGTTCCGATTGACTCGTGTGACTGACTCGACTCATTTAGGTGGCAGAGAAATTGCGTAATATTGTACGCTCACATTACTTCACATTTCCGACAACAACTAATTTCGGCATCATGCACCTGCTCATGCATGCAAACGTTGTGGTGGTGGTGGATACACTGCTGATTTCATAGCACTGTTATGAAATGTGCGTGACAAGGCAGCGAGCGATTCAAAACACCTATGGTTACTTACTACTGAAGCGTTTCATTCGCTTCTCAATATCGCACAGAGTAACTATAGGCACATTAATTAAGGTCAACAGTAATGAACAACTAACTCAAAGAAGAAACAAATGTTTTAGCAAATGAATGAGTCACTCACATCATTGCATTCGTTTCAACTTGAATCTAACAATAAGCTCAAAACTCAATCACAAATAGACCAGTGACAACTTTTTCGGTTATCCTCTTTCATCGAATAGTCATTATTCAAAAGCCCTCGAGTGTTTTCAGAGCTTCTAAGTGATGATTAATTGATCAGTTCTGAAAGAAAAAAGCAGTCGTCACAAACAACAAGGCAAACCCAAACGTTCAAACGCATAATTTTTCAACTGATGTTACGCGTTCACGGTTGCTAAGACCAATGTTTGTTTTTAGCAATGGCAAGGATAAGCCATTTTTCATCCATAGAAGAAGACAACAGCAACAAGATAATTCCAACAAATATTCATCATTCGTTTTGGTTTTTAATAGAGTCAGTGTTGTTTGACTACTGAGTGTGTCAAGTGTTAAATTTATTATTATCCTTGTGAAAGTAGTGTATTTCCAAACGTTCATTATAATATTTCACCCCTGGGAACCTAAAATTGCCCGTTTCTTATCTGTTCTGTTCATGTCGCATAAGTCTTTCCTCATGAATTTTCCATCTATCATATTGCGGTCCTGATGGATGTGGCTAGATCAAAATTATGAGCGAATATGAGTTCACCAAAAGGATGAGCTCCAGCTGACAGTCAAAAGACTGGAATTTGCGCTTAAAACCTAAAATATCCTGATGCTTTCTTCTTTTTTTCACATTATTCCATTTCAATTTCATGTGGTGAATGGAGAGCTTCGCTTAGAAACAGCTCAAGCATGGTTGATAATATCGCGATTGCCTTTCTTGACATCATTGATAGAAATTATTCATATAAAGCTTTTTGATGGCGTAAACAACGAACGTCATTTCTCATTGCCATCAAAACATCGTGAAAAACACGAAGGCACTGCTCACATGAATAATGCATGAACGAACGCTCGATCATCGCTTGATTGAAAGTTCACGCTTCTCCTCTCAATATGGCAATCATCCGGTAAACTACATACATATTTGCATCATTCACCTCATTAGCGCTGAACAATAGAATCATCGCATGAAAATCAAACGGAACACCTGAAATGTCAACAATTTATCTAGTGAAACCGATCAAATTGCCTAGCAAATCATCCACCTATCGTTCCGTTGATGCCATAATTCTCTGATGAAAAAATAATCTTCCAGCAATCAGTAATCTTATCTTTAGTAATTCACAAATTCGCCAGCTATATCTGGTGTTGTTGATTGATTACGTTGAGTTTTTTTTTGCAAGTTTTCAGTCACCGTCGTCTAATGCATCGAAAATTCGTTGCTGTTCACTGTTGTCCAACGGCAGGGCATTTGATTTATGACATCGAATTCGATTCCAGACTTTTTTTGCGATCAATCTCCCGGTCTAGGAGGTCCATCCTTGCGTTAACTTATCGATCCTTACGGAAGTTGTTGATAGGCAAACGATGGCCATGTTTCACGATCATACCCATCAGCCGGGTGCAGTTCTCTCAAATTTGGATTTGCCTCGTTCATCGGTCAAGTTGTGCTCTTGACTGGGATTCATTCCATCCATCGAGGACACGAACCCAGATCTATCTAATTCAGAATCACAATCCCTGCTACCTTACAACTGAAACCTTGATCAGATCGCAGGTTGATCAGTGTAGAGAAGCAATAGTTGGCAATTAACTAAAGTGATCCTTCAGACGAATGATTAACTGAAGTGGACAATATAGGAAATTGTGAAGAGAAGTTGAAGAAGTTGAAGCGTTTTGGTCTATGCGATGGTATTTGAATTGACGTATTAAAGCAGACTGATATATAATAAATGATTCGCTACTTCTGCTAATTGGTTGCATTAGTGCCGTGTTTTTTGAGTGTATAAACATGTGAGTGAGCATGCACGCCATATTCGTCACATAAATGAATTATTTTGCATGATTAGCAACATGTCACATGCGAAGTAATGTCGTGTCGTTTTGAGTGTTGTCATAGCGTTTTGATCAAGTCGATGATCGTTAAATGAATGAGGAAGGAAGCATGTTGCTACTGCAAATTAGTTTGTTTGCATACACTCACGATCAATTCCCCATACGATAGCTATTACTGAGTGAGTGACTGAATCGGGCCTAAAGCGCACTTCAAGCCATCACATGGATTATTGAGATAGCAACAACAACAGTGAATGGTATTGACCAACAAGAGAGCCATATCGAGGTAGCCGCATCGGTCGGCTGATGTTCGGGAATTTGTTCGTTCAAATTTTGTTGCTGGCTCATCTGGTAGCTTAGTGTGGCTGATCTTGAATGATGCGGAAGGTATTACAAGAATTTATTCCTGAAACAGCGCCTACCTCAGTCAACTTCTTTGTAGCGCATCAACTTTTTTGCTGTAGCGCTTCCGAATCGTCTGGGATATTCGATTTTGCCTCAATCGCTGGGATACAATCCGCAGTTACGATTGGTTTTCAGTGTGCAATAGGACTGTTGTTGATGATCTCCGATTTGGAACTTACTACCTGTACGTATGTGCAAACATATCACTTGTATTTACCGATAATAAATGCTAAAATTCGGTATTTTCAATCCAGATCAACACGAAAGCAGTCATACCTTATTCGACGAAGTGCTTCTCAAAGTCTTAAGTGAATCTTAAGGAACCTGTAAGACTGTTTGGTGTGTGTGTGTGTGTAATATTGGTTGACCATTTAAAGAATGAATTGCTAATCAATTTATGATGCGTTTGTGACACTTTATTAGAGGTATTAACGATTGATCGCTTCGGATAGATCAGTTGATAGACACATTGTGCTGATAATAAATTGACATCTTTGAAAGTAATGCTCTTTGATGAAATATTACGAATTGAAGTTCACGTCGGTGAATGGTTAAGCTACGGTCAGTGAGGAGGAACCAAACTAGAGAATTCCGAAGGAATAATCTTCACGTTGGTAGACTAATGCCGTTTGCCAAAATTCCTTATCGTTTTCAAGCTTTACCCATTTTCTTACATTCACTTGGGCAATTTGTTGCCTTCTAGCGAAGAGCTGCATAAACTGTCTAATAAATGAGACAGCAAACGTTTGGCCAGTTAAAAGGAGTCGTAGAATTCAATAGAAGTAATTTAGCGTTATTGAATGTAATTCAGTCGAAGTAATGAGCTAATGTCTGTGTGCTTATGTCTCGTAGCATGCTCCACTCCAATGTCTTCATTTATTGCAGCAAATGTTGCAAATATTGTTTTTAAAAGGGAATAAAAGAAAATTTTTTGTGCAAAATTGAAAATTGCATTACTAACCAATTCCGGCTAAATTCGATTTGTTGAATAAGCAAAATTACTCGCGATTCGAAATGTTTGTGGCCCGTTGGCCGTCGTTGACATTATGAGATTGTTTGAGTTGAGCCAAAAAAAAAAAAACGTTTTGAAAAGATTTCGAGAAAGAAGATAGCAAAAATGTGTGCAGAGCGGACAATTATCTGTCGATAAGCAAACCAAAAGATGTTGAATGTTTCGAAATCATCATCATCCAGATAATTTTTTAGTCGAGAAATGGATGAATGAATGGCGGCTGTTTACGATTTGCATGTTAGATCACAATTTACCAAGCGTTTGCTTCAGGGTTGATAGATGACGATTAGCGGCGATGTCTGTTGGGAACATCGTTTGTCTGTGATTTTCAACGAGGAGTTTTCTTCGATTGCCTGCTGCTTTCTCGATGTTCCACTGCTGTTGTTCTTAGTCTTTGAAACTATTTGAAAGCTCTTAAAAGAGTCGCATTCTTAATGTCATCATCAAAAATTTTCTCCTCAATGAATGTCTTCTCATGTGCAGTTCCATTTTCAACTGAGAATAATGCTGTTTCTATAATATCATGAGTGTTCCAAACGAAACCGTTTAACTCCCAAGAAAAGAGTCGTTAACTTTGTCCAAAATTTGGCTTCGGCTCGATCTGGCGTTGAGATCATCGCTTTGGGTGACCCTACGATTGATTAGTCCATCAAGTGTCTGATATTATGGGACCGTAAGGTCGAACCTGTCAAGAGTTGAAACTGTAAATTTGATTTTCTGAATTCGGTCTGATGATTTTCACATTTTAAATGAAATAGTGATGAGCAGCTTGCTTCCAATACCAATCATTTCCAATCGCATCGTCAAAAATGATAGAAATGAACATTTGCTGGACTTATTGCTAATGAATAGCGAAAATTCATTAAGTTTTAGATTTTCCTATATTTCTGCATGTATGCGTAAATTTACTGAAGAAAACAAAACTTCAGAAGTGATATGTTCGGACTTTGATCAGCTTTGATCTGCGAACTTAGTTTTGTTCGTTTAAACTGATCGAAATTTCGACGAAAAGTTGCCGAATTCATAATGAGATATGCCTCGAGCTATAGGGCGTTGAGCTGTCACGCGATTCGATGAGTTGCTTCGCGATTATTAGCTAGTAATGTGCTGCTTATTCCTTCTTGTTTACTCAAATAAGGAGCCATCCCAATAGAACATTGCTTATAGTTCAATATATGTATCATATATAAGCACATAGGAAAACGAAGACAGTAGTTGAACGATCGCAAAATTGCCTTCATTTGGCGGTCGGTGACATTTCACTGTTCAGTTCTTGAATCATTACGACAATAATTTCAAATATGTGCACATCAGAGTCCAAAAATTTCATTTCTAATCATCAAAATGCTCATTTCAGCGCTTCTTTCATTCCCTGGAATTGATGCGTGTTCATTGCGAAATTTGCATTCATATGCGAATTCCACGGTTTTCAATGAGAATTTTTGGGATATTTTAATGTTTCCCGAAGTCGCTCACTAAATTTAGGTTTATGATGGAACGACGACAACAACATCGATTGCCGCCGTCGTAGTCAATCAAAGCAAGATGGATGCATCAATTGAGTGTGTGGCGCAGAATGACGACGATTGTTTCCGAAAGCTTGAATTTAATAATGAAACGAAATGAAACGATGTTGACTCGCGTTTTGCTTATTGCTAACGTGAACGAGCACATTGCTACCATTAAGAAATAAATGTTCATTGCTACTATCCAAAGCTTCACCATCTTCGTCATTCTCATCGTTCAGATAGAGCAACAAAACGTTATTAAACAAAGAATAATGCTTCTTCCTTTAAGAATAATGTGAATTGTTCAACGTTTATCTTCTCAATTTTAATATCAGCGCAGAAGAACAATTACGACTTCATTTTGGCTTTTGGTTTTCTCGGAAAATATTTCGTTTATTGGCTATAGAATTGCTATCATCATTTTATGTGGGCTACCCGTCTCATTGCGCTCATTTCTTCCGAATTGTGTTCGGCTTGGCTCGGCCAGGCTCAAAAAGCACATTTGATTCCGTTTGTCTCCATTTTGAATGAGAAATTTGTTGTGGGACAAGGGGGTCATTTGAGATGATTTCCTACGATTTGGAAACTGAAAAAATATGTGTTGTGTTCTCCAATTATTCCGATGGTGCAAATTTTATGCAAATAAAACTAACGAGCGATGATGAACAAACGATGCAAAAAATGGATGAATGAATAGTTGCGTAATTACATTTTATCCTTATCATGCAGCTCGTTTCATCACCACTCTAATCAACCAGCAGCCCTTCGAAGGGCACCGTTCGAATTTCGTTGTTGCTCTTGCGGCTTGCTCAATTTGCCTTGGGCTAAGCGTCAGCACAAAAAAACTCTTTAATTATTCCTCGTTTTGTGTTGTTTGTTCATGGTTGGTTTATGAGATCGCCAAAAAAAAAGAAATGTTCGATGCCTCAGTAACGGTTGGCCCTATCAAGATGGCTGGCTGTTTGGCTGCTTACTCAAATTCATTCAGCGCCTTCATCGTGTCATTCTTTTATAGCAAACAACTTCACATAGCCTTCTTATCCACGACGACAAATCCAATAAATTTCATGCATCTCATAATTATGACACACATGGCTGCTTTTCAAAGAATTCCTCTCGCAAAAAAAGTAAACCATTCAGCAATTTATCTCATCCAAGAAACCAGGCAGGCAGGCAAGACTCAACTTTGAAGTAACCGAATGATGATGACGCCACATCAAAATGTTCACAAATTCTGAAGAGTAATAAAATCTAATGAAACCAATTTCATCGTCTTCATATCTTAAGAGTGCATCCTATGCCACAAAAATTCATCGCTTTGTGCTCATTAGTCTCCTGTTAGCTCGTTGAAGCTAAAATTAGCTTCTTTACGCACTATCTTCCGCGAGGAATTGAATAGTCTCTGTTTCAAGCCGACAATTCCATTCATTCATGTGATCGTAAGATCGCTTGAAGATCAAATAGGTTGCTTGGTTCGTGATTGTAAATCATTTGCTATGAGCGTTTTTCTATGAGCGTTTGGAACAGCAGCAACAGCAACAACAGCAAAACAAGGAGCATACATATCAATTACATTTTATGAATTTTATGAGCCATTAAGAATTTTATGGCTTTAAACGATGGGAATATGCGAATAAAATTTTCGTGATAAGCAATTCAATCAATTTGGCACGTTATCGTTTCAGAACATATTTATTTATGTCAGAATTCTCTTCTCTCCGTAAATCTCCCATGAGGATCTCCTTATGCATTGATTCAATAATTCGAATTTTTTTGCACGCAACTGATCACAACTCATGAAAATGTTGAATGTGATTCGAAATGCGACTAAGTCAAACCTAATGAAACACCTGCTTAATCTGATTTCCTCGCGCAATTACTCGTCATAATTGGCCTTTCGCCGTTACTAACGTTCCAACGAAAACTCATTACCAACTACTAATCACTTAATATATATTCACGTGTCTCAACTGAAAGCCACAAAATCTTTTAGCGTCGTCAATCCGATAGCAATAATTATTCTCATATTATTGAGCGGGATTCAGTATACAATGATTTTGAAGTATTGTAAACATTTTGAGTTACTATTATATGATCTCATGTGATATTTTGATTACTTGAAAGTAACAGCTTTACGCAATTTGAAGTGACTCCTTAGGATTTCTTCCGTCTCAACAAGTCGAAATCTACCACGGAATTGATTTTTGCTTCAGCGCATTCCATGATCATAAAATTTCCCTCTTCGATCGCTCACACCATCTTTTCATCGATTAAATTTGAAGGTGTTTTCTTCACAAAACATTTTGACAGATATTTTTTCAAATTCCAAAATTGATTCGTTGCTTATCAGTAAAGGGAAATTTATTTATAGATTCTCACTCTCAAGATATACGGTCAAATATGAAAAAATTTCAAAAAAATATGTATCACACCTTCAATTGTTTACTTAATCATCGCTTATGAGAACAAATATAAATGGTTCAGTTCTATAATTCTTTGAAACGTTCTCATTGCTCTTATTCTTTGATTTAGAATCGTTCATGAATAGTGAAATTGCTATTGAAATTGCAATCTTGTGACAGACAATTCCCATGAGGGAAACAGTCTGTCATTGATTTCTTGAATGTAAATTTTATTGTATTTTCTTATTAATTGACTAAGGTTTCACCTATAGTCATTTAATCGGTTATTGTTAGTTCTATATGTGATGTTGCTTCAACTTCCTCGTCGGGATGAATTAATATTAACGGATTAGGATGGATGGATTGTGAAATTAGGGATGTCTCACGGTCTTTAAATGACATCGACAGGAAAGAATTTAAATTTCTTCTAAATTCTTCAAAGTTTCAAAACAGTGGAATGTATACTTGTGTTATTCGATATTCGATATATTAGAGTTATTCGATCAATTAGCTGATGATTAATTGTTGGATTAGCTGATGATAGTTCGCGTTACATATTTTGATGACAAACTCAGAATCCATACCATCACGTAATGAGGAATGCTTTTCTTGAGTTCATGCATTCAACGGCCGTATCAAGTTTCCAATGGTTTTATTCGTTATCCTCAAAACTAAAAGTAAAAACTCATACTAGTCACATATAATCCATCATAATTAGTTAATCTATCTGATCGAATTACTAATAACCAGCAGCGATACGCTTGGTAATGTAATGTTTGAAGTTATCAAATTCACTGATATATTCCAATCTTAATTATTCAATATGAGACACGCAAATGTGGTTTTAAGTGGAATATGAGTCGAATATCATGTTGTGCTCGCTGGCGATGAGGAATCTGACGTGTTTTGCAGTTGACGATTCAATTTCGCTCAAATTTGCTTTTCAGAGAGGCGTTCGCTGCTACAGAAACGCGCAAATGAAGAAGCCGTCCACCGAGCAGAAACGCGTTTCTCTATTTGCCGATGTTGATTTCTCGTTTACGGTAAGCTTATTGCCCACTTATTTCTTTTTTTTTCGGATTGTCGTCATCTTCATATGAGAATGTACCTTATTGCAAAGTGATCACCACCTTTCGATTGTTGATCATGCTGAAAAAGACAGCAAAAATGACAAATGCAAATTATTAAACAAAATCTGTGAAAATATGCCCTATAATAAACAGAATTGCTTAAAACTAGCGAAATTTACTTGAGAATCAGTAGTTTTCATGGATTTATTTACAAAGAGCGAAAACTGTCAGTGGTTCACATTTCTTGCTAGCTCCACTTATGCCTCAACGGTATATTGCGAGAGTGATGTGAAGTACTCGAATCGTACATTAAATACGTTTCGGTGTTGCCATGCTCTGATGTGCATCGCACCCGATTGAAGGAAAATGCGATAAATTAGAAGGAAAATTGATGAAAGGTGATCGATCATCCGTTAGAGGCACAAGAATGCTAGCAATGCTAACAGTTCAAAAAATAGTTGGATTAATGAGGATTTCAGGTGATGCTAATCGGTGACAGTTGCTGTGGCAAGACTTGCTTGTTGATTCGTTTCAAAGATGGTGCTTTCCTGAACAATAATTTCATTTCAACAGTTGGAATTGATTATCGTGTGTGTTTTGTTTGGTCACTTCTCATTGCTTGTTTCGATGTTACCTCTTTCGGTGATACTATCGTATGCCAGCAACATTTGCTGAGATATTCAAGCGAAGAAACGGAACTCCTAGATTGATAACATGAATTTGGTGGGAATGTCCTTTTATACTTTATGATGTTGGTGTCGATCGTCGCGGTTTAGATCGTTCATCTTCAAGCAACGGATGAAGAGAAGGCAACAATACTGCGCTAGAGGATTTAAGTGATCATAAAGGCCAATTGCTCAAGGCACTTAATTCGTTTCTGATTTCAAGATGTGAAATCAGTATAAGACGTCATTACGATAGAAATATTGTTTATATGCCGTTATATGGGATATACAGGGAACATCCCGTGTTCCTTTCATGGTGTTTCAATGGAGCCGATACAGAGAACCGTGGAGGAACCGCGTATCACCTAAAGAAATTGTATGATGATGTTTGTTTTCAGAATAAACTTGTTGAAGTGGACAACGCGAAGATTAAACTCCAGGTTATCTCTAATTTATCTATCTTATTGAAACTATCACTGCTGAAGTAATTTACAATCATGAGATGGATTTCAAAGACTACCACTTGTTGAGACCAACTCATGAAATACAATAATTTAATCGTCATTTGTTCAGCTCCTTTAAACCGCGTGCAAAATTCACATCTAGACCAGAAAATCAAAAAATAGTTCGTTGTGATCTTTACGATTTCCTACCAGGATTCTCGGGATCTCCCCGGTTTTATCGCGCGACAGGTAATCCATCCGGAATTCAAATGCACAACGATTCGATTCGAATCAGTTGGTCAGTTTCAGATTTGGGATACGGCTGGACAAGAGAGGTTTCGATCAGTGACGAGTGCCTATTATCGTGATGCAGATGCACTTCTACTTGTCTATGATATCTCGAATAGAAATAGCTTTACGAACATTCGAGTTCGTTGCATCTAACTAACACTATGAAATAGATATCTTCGACCAATTGACGATAATCTTTCATCATTCAAATGACTTTTTCGTATTTTCATTCACATCACCTTTAGAAACGCTAATAAATGCTTGAAAATTGTCGGTTTCAAGTTTTGGTGCTGTTTCGAGTTCGATTCATGGTGCTGGCATTGAGCAAATGACTCGAATCCGAACTTGAATTCCGTGTTGAATCGTTCGTTATAAACTATTAGTTTCAACCTGGCTAGGAGAAGGATTGAGATGAAGTAAAAATTCGTTTCTTTTCAGAATTGGTTAGCGCAGGTGAAAGAATTTGCCAAGGACAGCGTGCTGATCACATTGATTGGCAATAAAATGGATTTACATCAGCAAAGGAAAGTGAAATATGACGAGGGGAAAAATTAGCAGAGGTCGGTTCGGTTTTATCTCAACGTATTGTAGCCGTTTTGCTGTGTTTGTGTAATATAGTGGAGCAAGAGAAATTCTCATTCATTTATTCAAATAACTCAGTTCGAAATGGCTTTCTATTTGATTCCATTTCAGGATTATAATATTGCTTTCATTGAGACGAGCGCAAAAACCGGTCAAAATGTACACGAAGCATTTCAAGAAATGGCCAGGTATGCGACATCTTCAGTGGAAATATCGTTGGCTTGCAATTTCCGAGGCAGTACATGATGCTGAATTCATAGCATTTTATGGCCACAAATTCCACATATTCAATGAAATATGCCTAACTCAATATGCATTTTATTCTGGTCATTAATATTTTCGCAGAAGTCCCGCTCTAAACAACTACATTTTGATCTTCGAAAAAGTCAGTATGATCGTGAGTGATAAAGGAGCTTGATGCTCACAGGCGAGCTAAACAATGTCGATTTATATTGTATGATTTCGAGAACTTATTCCAGGCGTCTGATCCGAGCTTACAGTGGCATTGGGGATGACGGTAAAGCAGTCATTGATCTAGCAACCCATCCGTCATCGTCTTTCTCGTGTTGCTCAACTTCATGACATTCACCGATTCACCGAATGCAAACAAACGAACTGATCTTATTTTTGCTGTACAATACAAAACTGAGCATGCTTTGTGTTTTGAACCTCATTCGATTGTACGTGTATCAGCAAGTCAGTCATTCAGACCGCTGATATCTGTTTGAATGTGTGGTCACTAGTGATTACCAAGGATTTGTAATCTCTTCAAATATGAAAACCATCAACCAAACTTGTTATCCGTCACAATGCAACACATCTAATCTGATGTTCCTGGAAGAAATATCCCTGGAAACATAGCAGCCAAAATGCAGAAACCCTGAAGGAGATCAAAACTGTACTGTATTCACTGTATATAACTATAATGCAGATTATAGCTATTCATTATAACAATAATGTATTATAACTATAATATATAACTGTATACATAAGCTGGGATAAGTTGAGATTTGAGTGTGTGAATTGAACGTGAAGCATATTCATCTTGAGGTGTTGAACTAAGTATAAAAATTATTGTTATTTGTTATGGAATCGTTTTTGATACTCAATATGAGCGAACGCAGAAGATCTGGACGATTTTGCGAAATAGAACGGCACGAATCACCATATAGCAAAGGGATCTGTGCGTTTCACTTGAGCAGACTTGATTTCCATCGACCTTTTCCATATCATAAATTGAGCATTGTTAGCTTTGCACTTGTGCAGACTGCATAGATTGGTGAGCATTACATGCAGTTGTTGAAATGAAAGGCGATAGTTCGATGGAACCTATCGCATATAAGATGAGTGAAAGGGAAATGAATTCAAGTGACATTATTCTTCGCCGCAACTTCTAGAAATACATTTCCATCGGTTTGTTTTACAATTAAAACCCGCATAACTATCACTTCAATTCCGTTTCATACATCGAACAACAACAACAATAAATCATCAAAAAATCCTGTTTCCAAATGTCGACGATGTGCTCAAGTTATTTGTCAATTAGCGGCGATGCGGTGCATTGGTGAAAAATGAAGAGATTTCGAAACTATCACTCATTTCTAATTGTGGAACAGTTCGTAGCAGTATACAGCAAAAACAAGACAAGCAATCCAATTGAGTCAAGCTGCTTTATGAAATTATAATGAAGATGAACACAATTTCTTATGATCAGATCCTGAACTACCGGGTTTCTTACAGATCAGTCATGAGCTATAAATTGACCCGGAATTGCTCGAACTCTATGGAATCGCTACTGCGGCAGTGAATTTCTCAGATTATGTTCCAATGGTCTCAGTTTTAGTTGCAATATCTCTAGGTGAGCATCAGGACTTCCGATTAGCATACGATTGGACTTCACTTATGATTTTTCCCTATGATTGTATCTTTTTCTGCTATTCACAATAGACTGATAACAATAAATTTTGTTTGAAAGCCGTTTATTGATATTGATATCATCATGAGAATACACCGTTTTCCGTCACAAACTGATCGATGAGTAGATAGAAGATATGTTCGAATGTTGCAGTCGCTGCTGTGCCCAATGTTGCTTCTGAGTTTTGTTACTGATTTATCCAGCTAAATCGATGTTCTTGGTGTTGATGCTTCCAATATTCGTACCGCCATAATTGTTATTTTCGCCACCACCGTAGTTGTAATAGCTGGGTAAGTATCTACCATAACCGTAGCCAC
Organism: Anisakis pegreffii; assembly: GCA_035041965.1. NCBI lineage: Eukaryota > Metazoa > Nematoda > Chromadorea > Rhabditida > Anisakidae > Anisakis > Anisakis pegreffii. Next base: position 26,946 of record JAPYMA010001341.1, on the reverse strand, counting down.
CGCCACCATAGTAGCCACCGCCAGGGTAGTAGCCACCACCGTAGTAGCCACCATATTGTCGCTTGATTCGCTCTCTGAAGCTAGCATTAGGATTTCAGTTTGAAATGAAAAGGTATATCGTCGTTCTCGGAGAGTTTACTTTGGAAGAATTCATTGTTTATGATGTGATTACGGAATACAATTGGTTCAAAATAGCTCTCTGACAGAGCTAACCTTGAATCTGCGATGCTGTATGCAAACGAGACGCATACGTGAAGCAACACAAGAGCTACGATCAAGCGTAATGAGGTCCTCATCCTGCAATCATTCGAGTCTATGAATAAATTCATTTCGAGTCATGAGCCGTCATTTGAACGCTGTTTCAAGGTTGAACGCTAGAATGAAATCCTCAATCAGATATTCCTTGAACGGAAGGAATCATTTTTGAAAATAATATTTCATTGCTGAATTTTCCTGTCCACTCATCCTCAGTGAACATTCTTCTGCTCGAAGATGCTTATGCGTAATCGTCATCAATTCTTACAATAACATTACAACTCATTCAGTATGAGTCTCATGCAGAAAGTTAGACCGTGAAAGCAACAACTGCAAAGGTCATGGCAATCATGAATTGAAATTCACAATATCAATCACACGTCTCGCTGGAAACGATCGCGATCCGCTGCAAACAGCATTCATTGGACTGAATGAATGTTTAACAGTTTCCAGCGAAATTCTGCTGACTCTATGGAAAAAGTTCTGCGAAAGGACATCAAGAACAGATAGCCGATATCGGTGATAGTGAATCGAAACATCATTTATTGCCTTATAAATATTTTCGTTACACTAAACCGGTCGTTTACTCGTTTTGTTATTTCTTAACTTCATAACTTCAGCGTCACATTATCACATTGTGCGTGTCCGCGCATATCACTTCTTCACCAAACACATTCGTTATTTTAAAAAAAAATCAACTAAAAATTCTGCTCACTCATTATCACCATTCATCTTCAATTCGTCATTTCTTCTTTCTTTGAACGATGGAAGGAAGTGTTTATTGCCAGTCAACAGTTCGCTTTCTTCCATTTAATTCTTCATGATTCTTGTTTCACATCGTTTTTGCTGAACTGATGTGTGCGTGTGCACACGTACATGAACTGATGATATTGCTTATGAAAGCCTTTTGTTGCAGAAAAAATTTCCTCATCATTCATTTGTTTACGTCAGAAATTTTGCAGTGAAATCGTCGAAAATGATGTTTCTTCACTAGAAGGAAACTGCGGGTTAAAATGACGTTAAGTTCCAACCACATCAGATACGGATGATGTGTTTGAGCTTTGAGCGTTTAACGATTGATGACAATTTGGCGAATTTGATATCTGAACAGCGTTCGATGTGGTGACAAACTGGACACAAAATTGGCTGATGAATCATTAAAATGATCATTGAAGAGCAATTCACTGGGATCATTGATGAGAAATTCAAAAAATCAGATCCTTTGCTGACGGGTAGCAATTTCAGCTGTGTCATCCAACTGATTACTTGTAAAGAACTAGTTCAAGGACTGATAAGCTGGGGACTAGCTTTTATTGGGTGGTTTTCTCTTGGTTTGACCTGATATGATACTGGAGCAATTGTGCATGGTTTGGTGAGCTGAACTGCAAATTGTATTGGCTGGCCTCCACGTTTACTTCGTAATTGGATGTGCCACAACCTTACATCATTGAATCATTCGTATCGTTTTTGAAAATATCCGTGAATTTATTTGAAATTGTATGATTCAAACGATATGCTGATGTGATTTCTGCCGTCAGTAAACTGAATGTTCTGATTTTGTTTATTTTTGTTTCAGCATGGCTTCTCCACTACGGCTTATTGTTGCACTTCTTTTTCTGATTCAATTGTGTGGCGTATTCTCGTACAACACTCAAGGGTTTGTTTCGTAATCATCAGTCAGCTTTAAAATTAATCGCTGGTTTTGTTTAATGAGCATCTTGTTCAGTGAATTCAACATCATTTGTATCACATTTGGATGACTTCTTTGAACGGTGAGTTCAACGTATACGATGACCAAACATTGGAAAGCGATGCATGTAACCAATATAGACTGAAAGTAATAAGTGATCCGAGTCAATCATTTATATCCATCGCTATCGTTATTTACCGAAAAAAGGAACATTTAACGTCTTTTAGTGACTCATTCCTTGACCCAGAGAAGCAATCGTAAGTTCGGAACATGGATCTGTTGTAGAATTAATCTTTTTTTCTAGTGTCCGTGTTAGAAGGCAATATGGAGGTGGTCAATATGGAGGTGGTCAGTATGGAGGTGGTCAATATGGAGGTGGTCGGTACGGTGGTGGTAGGTACGGTGGTGGTGGTGGTGGATATGGAGGATACGGCAGATACGTTTACAGTAACTACGGTGGCGGTTACAACAACAACTACGGTGGAACGAACATTGGCAGCATCAACACGAAAAACATCGACTTGGCTGGATAAACGAAACAACATCGCAATTCTATGGAACGGACGGAGAGTGACCAAAATTTAGAGTGTTTGACATTTGGCGACAACTGCTTTGTATTATATATGTGATGATATTGGTTTGTTCGAGACTATGTGACAGAGCAATAGAATGTAGTGATCAGATTAATAAAATGGCTTTCAATCTGCATATCTGTTTGACTCTTTGTGAAGTTATTCTGCGCTAATTGAGATGGCTTTAGAAAAATAGCTATATCTCGTCAAGAAAGCAAAATCACTCGGAAAGATATATGTTTTTCTGAATTCAAAGATTCCGCTGGATCGACTGTTGTACAAATATTTAAATGTTATTGGGCAAACTTGAGGAGACGGTAGGCTCGAAGATAGCAAACTGCATTTCATTAAGAAAATAGCCATATCTCCTCAGGAAAGCAAAATCGCTCGACAAAATATGTGTTTCTGTGAAAGTAGAGATTCTGAGCAATCGAATGGTGCAAAGAAATTCATATGTTACCGAGCAAAGCTGAGGGTACTGGTACCTTGAAAATTTTAACGCCTATATTGCTGTATTAATGTATAACATTGATCTATAGTGATACAATGTGCATTGAATGAGTGCCTCTGCGCTAATTGAGATCGCTTTAGAAATATAGCTATATCTCGTCAAGAAAGCAAAATCACTCAGGAAGATGTATGTTTTTCTGAATTTAGAGATTCCGTTGGATCGACTGGTGTACAAATATTTAAATGTTATTGGGCAAACTTGAGGAGACGGTAGGCTCGAAGATGGCAAACTGCATTTCATTAAGAAAATAGCCATATCTCCTCAAGAAAGCAAAATCGCTCGACAAAATATATGTTTCTCTGAAAGTAGAGATTCTGAGCAATCGAATGGTGCAAAGAAATTCATATGTTACCGGGCAAAGCTGAGGGTACCGGATGTGTATGTTATCTCGGTTATTCCCTGCTTATTGTTCTCCCATTCGGATATTATGACATTTCTGAGTCACTGTGCCTTACTCATAGTTCACTTATTAGTTCCCTATGGGGAAATAATATTGTTCGCTATGATTATGAGCAAGACATAAAAAAAGATATGTCGATGAAGTCTCATATAATATAGATAATGAATGCCGCCAAAACTGCCAAGTTTACGGCAAAAATTTCGAAGTGAAATCGTCAAAAATGTTGCACCTTCACTAAAAGAAAATTTGATGCCAAAATTGATGTTGAGTTCACACGTAAATGATGTGTTTATCTTATGAGCATTTGACGGTTGCTGACAATTTTACAAATTTGATATCTGAACAGCGTTCGATGTGCTGACCAGTTGCTTGATAACGTAAATATTCTCGGCAAAAACATAGCCGATGAACCATTAAAGTGTTCATTGAAGAGAAATTCACTCAAATAGCACTTCAAATTCAGACCGTATGACTATTGGGACCGAAAATGATATTGCAGCTGCAGTTCCTTCTTGATGATCGATTGCGCTCATCAACAGTGTTTGCATCTGATATTGATGAGTATTCCATCTCGAAGTGATGTGTTTTCAATTATCAGAACCCGGCTTAATACTTTTTCCAGTAACTTGTTCTCTGTAATTGTTTAAATTTGTTCACAGCGAATGAACACATTTCTTCATTGTATTTCTGATAATGAAATTTTCCTTTCCAATCGAGCAATGTCCTTGAACCACGATTAGTTGAGGGCATTATCATTGCTGCGAAGTTTTCAGCGTTACTGAAACTACATAAGATATTTTATTGAAGTGTAAATGTTTTTTTGTAACTCAGATGGGTTTTGATAGATTTTGTTTTTGTTTTGTTTTGCTTTTGCAAATAGATTTCATTCTTCTACCATTTACTTACAATTATCAACCAATTTCACTGATCGTGAGCTGATTCATCTGGGACTCGCCGAATGTTTTTTAAAATCTCTATTTTAGCACCATTTCAATCTCCAAAGATCAGTGAAGTTTTGTTTTCAATTTTTCATTTATCATTCATCAAATGTTCATCAATCAACGTATGATGTGATTAACAGATTTTTTTTCAATGCTTCAAATAAAAGTCGCATGATGCTAAAATTTCTTTTGACAGTTTTGTGTACGGCCACTTTCCTGTGGTTCTCAGTCATTCAGTGTTATTTACACATAAATTATTTTGTATCTTTCTTTCAAATATTCCATCTTAGAGCTACTGGGAAACTTCTTCTCAATTGTATGAAGATGGAATATTGATGACGGTCGTCTCAGTGAACTGGTTGAGTAAATGGAAGACGAGTGGTGGAGTTATGAGAAAATTCATGTGCACTCAACAGTTGATCATCCATTTGACTTCGATGATCTCTTGCTGACGGGTAGCCATTTCGGCTATGTCATGAACTCATAAGTTGTCAGGGATTCGTTTAAGGACTGATTAGCTAGAGACTAGCTTTCATTGGGTGGTTTTCTCATGGTTTGACCTGATATGATACTGGAGCAATTGTGCATGGATTGATGAGCTGAACTGCAAATTGTATTGGCTGTCCTCAAGTTTTATTTCTTAGTTAGTTGCGCCACAGCCATTATGCTATACATCATTGAATTATCCGTATCATTTTTGAAATTCTCCGTGAATTTGTTTGAAATTGTATGATTCAAACGATATTTTGATGTGATTTCTGTGGTCAGTAAACTGAATGTTCTGATTTTGTTTCTTTTTGTTTCAGCATGGCTTCTCCACTACGGCTTATCGTTGCACTTCTTTTTCTGATTCAATTGTGTGGCGTATTCTCGTACAACACTCAAGGGTTCGTTTAGTAATCATCACTCAGCTTTAAAATTAATCTCTGGTTTCGTTTAGTGAGCATCTCGTTCAGTGAATTCAATATCAGAATATCAAAATTGGGATAAATTGCAACACAATGGCATAAAGTCTTTTAGCAGTTCGGCGCAAACAATGATCAGAATTTTAGCAAGCAAATGTAGATCGAAATTTAGCTAATGTATATCTAAAATAATATGTGATCAGATTCAACAATGTTTCTCCATTGCTATCGTCGCTTATGGGAAAAAAAGAATATTCAGCGTTTTTAATGTTTCGTTCCTTGGTCCGGAAGCAATCGCAATTTCGGATCCTACGGCTTATCTGGCGTATGAATAAGGATCTATTGTAGAATTAATCTTTCATTCTAGTGTCCGTGTTAGAAGGCAATATGGCTATTATGGAGGTGGCTACGGAGGATACGGAGGATATGGAGGATATGGAGGATACGGCAGATACATGTACAGTAACTACGGTGGCGGCTACAACAACAACTACGGTGGAACGAACATTGGAAGCATCAACACGAAAAATATCGACTTGGCTGGATAAACGAAACAACATCGCAATTCTATGGAACGGACGGAGAGTGACCAAAATTTAGAGTGTTTGACATTTGGCGACAACTGCTTTGTATTATATATGTGATGATATTGGTTTGTTCGAGACTATGTGACAGAGCAATAGAATGTAGTGATCAGATTAATAAAATGGCTTTCAATCTGCATATCTGTTTGACTCTTTGTGAAGTTATTCTTAGCTCTGTTGGAGTGGGCAGCCAAAATCCATCATGCGTATAGATTACGAAGTCCAACACGAAACACATGGACCGCATGGAAGAAACAACAGTCGCCCTTTCAAAGCATTCAACAAAAATGGAACGTCCACGCAATATCTGGGAATGTTCATTTTTAAAGCGTCGTTCCTTATCCAATTTGTTGAATAGATTGTTTTCCCCAGATGATTTCGGGTGAATGTTAATGCATCTAATAGATTCATTTGACAAATGAATCTGTGAGAGTCATTTACATTTTTTACATTTTTATCGGTGCTGAATTCAGGAATTTTCCCCGGGCTAAAATGATTCCGAAATTCAACCCGAATGACATAATTGAAAATGTTTGGGAGTCTGCAAATACAAAACCCCAAAGCTCAGCTGATTTCAGTTACTGAATGATCAACCGGCACGAGCATTTCCTAAATCGTCAATAAGATTATCTCGGACGTCGGATTAGCATCTCCTGAGGATTTAGGTGTTTCCATGTTTTTGTAGTTGAGGATTTAAGCAGCTGGATAAAGTCATCCTCTAATCGGATTAGAATCATTATAGAGAGCCCGAATTCTTTGCTCAACAATTTTCCCCTTTTCCTTTGATACAATTTTTTGTCAACACATGCATCGAAAAGCTGAAGATTGCGTCAGTAATAAGGATTCTCATCCAATTAGACGATTTCCTCCTCTTCGAACGAATCAGATAACGTAAACATGACGCGATTCATTTACTCTAATGATCAAACACTGTTTTCATAGTGGATTCGATTGGCAAGATACTTGCGGGATTTCTTAATCGGAAGATATCTTCTCATCCGTTGTGAAATTTCCACTTTCATTTGTACAGACTATATGAGAAGCTGAAAAATTCTGTGAAACGGATCAAAAGAAAGCAACGAATTCGTTGCATCTTCTTTAGATTGTCTTCTTCAAATTGTCTTCTTTAATCTTTAAATCAGAAAGATTAACGTTAAAAACGCGATTGAATTCGTTCATTCCTTGATGATATTGTCTGTGATGTACTCTGAAAGTTATATCAAACAGTGTGACCAAATGAATCTGCACACCATTTTTTGCCCAGTACAAGTGCTCGAAGACCTTGATGATCTGTTAAGAGCACGAATGTGAACGATGCAATATAAACAATGGCGTACGGTATAGATAACTAATGATAATGATGATTGCAAGAATCGCTAAGTATTGCTGATTGTCAGTGCTGCTTGCGAAACGTGACATAATCCATCTTCTGCAGAAAAAAAGTAATTCATTTGAACAACTTGAGCAGTGAGAGTACTTGATTTTATCATTGAAACCATAATGGTGGTGTATACGCAGTGAAACTGAAACTGTCGTGCATAGGAAGACCTGTTTTGAAGGGGTTAGACAAATGTTTTTTTTTGGTTTTGTTTAGAAAAAAATAAGCGATCGCATAGACGGAACGTGCGCAATGATATGATATCAACAACGGGACACATGAATTATTCAAACGTATTGCTGCGCGCTTCAAAGAAATAATTACTGATGAAATTTTGGATGATTGCAATCTGTGTTTTGCATTGAAGAGAACTGTGCGAGTTCTCTTCAATGCTAAAGGAAACTATGCGAGCAAAAGCGATGATTCTATCAGTTATTAGCTGGTTGATGAGGAAATTTGTTTGAGGTTTGAGAATACAAGAGATCTGAGAAATATTTGATGGAAAAAATGAGTTTCTCTAGTTGGATACGGCGGAATAACACGATTCATTGGGTGAGAAATTTAAAAAACGAGGACAAATACGTCCCGAATTTGCAGATTTTGAAAACTCTTCAGGTTGAACAGTTAGTGTCTGATAAGCATCTGTCATTCAGAGAAGTATTTCTTGCATCATAGCAAAACCTGCAAAACTGCGGTTCTCACTGAACATTTCTGAGGCCTTCGTGAAGCTTTGCATTGTCAACGAAGGAAATTTTGTGATCAGTGGCCAATAATTTCATTTGCAAATTCGCTACTTTTGCTCAACTGGTCGCTAGTTTACTCATCTTCATACTTTCTCCCGTGGCATCTTAACTGCTATTTCATTAATGGCTTCGTCTCCTTTAAAAGTCAACACAGTGTTGTGATATCCGGTCGGCCTTGCTGCCAATTTGCTCCAATAAACTTAATATCTAGCCAATCTTATTGACAAATGCTGCACAAACTCGCATCTGCGTTCTAATCGAATGAAACGTGATTTATCGGAAACATAAATCTAGAAAGCCTTGAAGAGGCATGTGTAGTTAATCAGAAGCCAGCGAAGCTTGTAGCTAATACACGTCATTGAAAAAGAAACATACGTCATTTTATTGTTTCATCATGTGATTTCAGCAGGTTGTTTACCGGCATGCCGAGGAGCATCATTGAAATCGAATTCCACGTTGCGGTGGTCATATTTCACAGCTCATCTGGAAATGATTAATGCGATGGATTGGCTTGAATAAGCAATGCGTGATGTTTGAATCGAGCATAAATTGTTGCCGAATTGATGCTTGAGTGTTGTAGAAATGGAATGCAACGAGAGAGAGAGAGCAATTGTGAATTTGATTGCTTTCGAATAATTGATGTGATTGTCAGGAAGTTTTTTTGTGCGCCGATTGGAATGTGAGAAATAATGCTCTACGAAGAGCCAAATTTAGAATTTGATTCAATTATCGGAAGTAACATATTAAAATTGTTACCATTTTGTTGTTCCTTTCCGCATAATTTTCGTAACAGCCCATTGCTCAACTTGGAATGCATGATGCTACACATATAAAGAGTTCATGCTTTCTCTTTAATTGCTTCCGTGTATCGTCGTCATTCTTCAGGTCCGAATGTTGTTGCCTCAAAAGTCAGCAAATATATTTCACTGCCATATTTCAGCTTCACAGCATTGCTTTTGACCAGTCTCTGGAGCAATCTACAAAACATAGCCTTCATGCTTACGATTGTAATTTGGAACGTCTGCAGAACATGATTCATGCAGGTTCCTTATAGATGAAGTTTTCGAAGGATTGTAGAATTGATTAGGTCTTGAAGAAGGGGAGGCAAGTTTTTGCTCACAATCAGCTGGAACGAGGATGCATTCAAAATACTTTTCATGGGAAACATTAATGGATAGTTGGAGTTAGCATACGGATGAAAGCGGAAATGACTATAAAAAAGAAATTATTTGATCAATATGAATTAAAGACTTAAAGATTGACTTAAACTACTAAGCTGGAAGGAAATGTTACATCATCGGATAATATATTCATTAATAGAAGTGTTGATGTTTTCTGCAGAGATGTCAAACGTTGCAGAGCTATCGACCCAACATAGAGCCTAAAAACAGAGCGATCCGTATTAAGAGCATTTGCTGAAGCTATGACGTTTGAAGCTATGACGAAGCTACTTTAATCACAAAAACGGTAGGTGCTTGAGATTGCTAAACTCATGATTATGAATATTTTAAGAGGATCAGTCTGTCTGCTGTATTGGCGGAAGCATTATGGATTTACGCTTGAAGACACGAGTAAACACTCTTACATTTCTTGCATCCGTTGATTTTGATTTTTCATTTTATTGGATGCCCTGAATTGAACATGTTTGTCGCCTTATTGCTATGCACTCGTAAAAAGAGTGGGCAAATCAAATTGTTTACATGCTTCGATGTACGTAGTTGAATTTGATGAATTCTTCAACATATAGCAGTGAAACTTGACATTGTATGCACAGAAAATGCAACTTGTTTTGAGATAATTGCTTATCAACGAATTGATCGCGAAAAGCCCAATTGGTTGATCTGATCAGAGATGTATACCGTTCACGCGAGAGTTCTTCTTTAGGCTAGCAATATTCGACTGAATCATAAGATTGTATTTGAGCTTAAAAAGATCAAAGGTTCTTTATAGATCAGCATATGACTGGTCAGGTGCTATTGAATTACACTGAAACTTGAACATTTGAAGGAAGGTAATCAGATAAGCTGTTGAAACTTGCACAGCCTTACACCACTGTCATTTTTTGCGATCGATTGATCCTGATACAGGATATCTAGATGCAGAATACAATCATCCATTTTTTGGAGTGTGCAAACCGAGGATATTGTCAGGATCGAATGAAAATGAACTGATGATATCGTATTGACTAGAGGAAAGTATTCCAGGGTGAATTTGTCCATTCGCTACTGAGCACTAGTGATATTTGCGTAACAAAGTTTCAAATATTTCAGTTCTTAAATTATATATTAAAGATTCTAGTCTATAAAAGCACTGAAAAGTTCCCCCAAAAAACAGACGGTAAGTATTTCGAACAACGTGTCAGAAGAAAATGAACACAGCGTTTAACTCTGTTTACTCAATGAACTATGTTGTAGATCGAAGCTGAATGAAATTCGGGGATGCAATTTTATCTGATCGCATAGTAGATTTAGCGTGCACTAGCTAAACGGTCTAAGAATAACTGAAGAAGTAAAATAAATATTTGTGAAGCAACGACTCCAAATATGGGCTCAATTGCGAGCAGTGAAACGTCGAAATGATGTAATTAAACCTCTTCACCAAACTATTTCAATCTCACAGCATCTATGAGAAAACACTTGAAATCACACCTAATGAGAGCATCTTATTGAAAATGACAACGCTTTCATGATATTTTGTCAAGATTACACGTTGAGTCATTGTTTGAATAAGCCTGTGATATTCATCCGCACCATATAGGTGTTTGTGAGATGTATATTTTATTGTTTTTTGACTTCGTTCATATTCCCTTCCATTAGGCAATTGAATGGTCCTCGAATCTCAGTTAACTCAATTAAGAAGAATATTGTTTTATTCTTTTCAGTGAGTCATTAAGATTTATTGTTGGTGTTAAGCATAAAGTACTAATGAATAAGAGTTTGAAGTTCATAAAACTTCCCACATTCATTTCTGTGTTGAAGCATTCACTCATCTATCCATTCGCAACTCTGTCACGTCCAGCTCCACAAACGAGATTATCAATCCAGAAGCAACAAATCCCGCCTCCATGATCTACCTTTCCTTATTGCCTCATCAACCATACCTCGAGACCGGATGGACGGCTTCTCCTTATATATTGCTCTTGATTTAGTTGATTTTGAATTGTCTCGAATTTTCACCGTATTCATATTGCTGGCAATCGTTTACGCGTCTCTTGACAATATTGAATAGATGGATGGATACTCATAAGCTGTTTTTGCCCAGATTAGGTGGGTTGTTTAGGGATTATTGCTTGCTTTGCAGACGTGGGATAGCGATTGCTTATCTCATACTGCTTAGGGAACTGACTGCTTGAAGATGATGATGTAGGTGGTTGGTGGTTGATTCGGATTCAGTAAGGTTAACGTAGAATTTAGTAGGATTCATTGTTCAACGGCAGTAATTTGCCATTCGATCTTCTCACCTCAGTTTTTCTGTTTTTAACATGAATAGAGTGTTGACTAGACATTGCGATCAGTTGTCTCGTCTACGTTATGCATCTTATGAGGAGTTGTCGATTTTTTGTGGAATTTTGAGTGAAGAGGTGCTAAAAAGAGGTGAAATTCTCTATGTTCCTCAGTTGTTTTCCTGTTTACCGATTCAATAAATGCACATTCGAAAGCGCCTTGATCGTCTTGATAGTTCTATTGCTGGATAATGATTCCGTCGAAAAATTCGAATGTATACCTAGCCGCTAATTTCCCTCTGGAGCCACTCGCTCAGTTTATTCTTTTCCAACCCGTTTTGGATTGCTGTGCATTAAAGATCGCTACAGTATTAAAAACGACTTTATGATCAATCAGTTTCTGAGAATTCATCATTTCAGTGCTCTGATTTGTTTATTGTGATTCTTTATTATTGCTCATGTCAATGTTTTTTTTTCATGGATTCACTCGAAGCAACAATTGTCCAAATTGAAGCAATCGAAAAAGTAAGTGGTTAAGGCACCTACGACTCAAGCGAGCTGAGCATTGTTTATGTTTTCACGAAGCTGTCAAAAGCTGTCAGATAGCGTTATTTTTTGCTAATCGTGAGCATTTTTCTTTGAGAGAAAAATCCATCTCGAGAGGTATTTGCACAGTATTCGATATGCTCAACACAAAATACGAAGTGCTGCCTTCCCAATTCGTTTGCTGCCGAATGCGATTGTTTATATGAGATCGGTTTATTTAGGCGTATTAGCGAACTGATTTCTTTCGTGCACAGCTCACCTTAGCGTTGAGCTGCTATCAACATACAGACACTTAAGTTGATCTTGTTGAGTAAAGAGCTATGAGCTTAATTAAACACTGAATAGTTCGTGTTGCAATATAACTGCATACAATATCTGAAATTGAGCTGATTCTTTTTGCTTTGTTTGAATGTAATTTCTTTTCACCTAATGATATTGTTGAGCTGAATTCCATTCTATTTATGTCATTCGGTGTTTCGTGATTAATTCATGGAAATTTCATGTTGTGTGAATTATTTCATTGGGTTGTTGCAAAAAAAAAGTTGTCCTTTAGAGGCTTGAAGCAAAACTGAATTCACTGAATTGTGATCAGTTCGCGTTGTTTCATTCTTAGTTGCTGTCAGCAGAGGAATTGCATGAGAGTTGAGTGTTCGGATTCATATATCTGTTCGGGTTTATAAGATTCAGCGAAATTGTGACGGTTAACGCGATTCAATTTGATCAATGTTCTGCTAAATGAGTGGCGGCGGCAGATCGCGATTGATGATTTGACCATCTTTCAGTTCCGATTCAATCTTGAGATGGAGAATTCACTGTTTCGCATATTTCATGCGATCGTTTTGTTGGCACTTACGATCAGCATATCCGAACAACGTCAATCGACCGACAAGTATGTTTGGCTGTTGATCGGAATTTCTTTTAGATCTAAGAACCAACGACTTTTCAGATCCGAAATCTGAAATTCTAAGTTCTCGTAGTGGGAGAACCAAATTCATGCTTTTTCACATAGTACCTGCAGATTGCATCGAATAATTTTTTTTGCTGTTTTAGGCAAGAATCTGGTGAATTGTATGGACTGCTGAAACAAATGGGAAACACTGATTCGAACAGCAATGTTCCATGGTCTTCGATTTTGCTCAAATATGGTGACAAAAAGGTGAGATTTTGAGCAAGAGAAAGAGAAGATTCTGAATTTTCGAGAGTTGACGATCGATTAACGGACGGACAGACGTTCAACTCCTTACCATTACCATCATGTTCTATGAATTATTGAGCTACTACAAATAGGAAGTGCTTGTGGTAATCCGTTCTTGAAGTGCTTGGCATGAGGCAGTCGTATAATTAGGTCAAAACCAACTCGAATATGATCAAAACGACTAGTTGAGAGTAAATGAATCTGTGGATTTTAGTGAAATTGCGCAGAAATTGAACGGAAATTGCATATTAGATGTGCGAATGCATCAGATGAATCATTCCAATCAACGATGGGGGTTTCAGTGATTGTGCGAATGTTTCTTCAAAGCGTACGATAGCTGACGAATTCATATTGCTTGTGGGAAACACTGTGAGAACTCACAAAATTCTATGAGAAACCACGACATTCAAAAGTTTCTGCTCAACAAAAAAGTTTCTGAGTTTCGGCAAACATATAAATGTGTTCCAAAGTTCATGTAAACGTTCCATTTGCGAGATTTTTTACATGACATTCGAATAAAGAATGTGAGGTATTTGTTTACTAGCTATCATACTCAACTAAGTCAGCTGACTGTGGTGGAAAAAATTCTTCAGTATGAACTGAAATAGGCGAATGACTGAACTGGCTGTGAGAATCTGCATTGGTTTCTTGCAAGCTTTTTGATGTGGAGAACAAATTTTTGCTATTGGGAAAATAATAGTGATCATTTCGCTAAGCGCATTCATTCAATGTCCAAAAGAGGTGATGATATCATGGAGTATGTAGGCATTATGCAGCAAATGGATGAAAGAGCAGTGTGTATAATGTTAGTGGGAGAATTTTCGTTGAAGACGATGAAAAAAAAAAGGATTCGTAACGAACGCTGAAGTTTGATGTTGACAACTTACGAAGAGAATGTGACTGATATTTGATCTGATGAAAATTTAGTCTGATATCTCTTTAGTGTAAACAATTACGATTAATCCGTGAGGATATCTATTGCATAGAGATCTATGGCACTAGATTTGTGTTTCAAAATGATTACGTTCATTATTTTTCATGATATGTTTATAATAATCAAACTCAACTAGATTCATAGAAGACTTACATTAATGAAAGGAATCAAACTCGCCTGGCTTTGGCCATTAGCATGAAAATTGGTATGCATGTTTCCCGTTGGCGAGAAGGATTTTGCTCGACTTTTCGAGACAATAATCTCATAATCAGTGATTTTTATTGGCCTCATGTGTTTATATCGTTGTGAATACAGAATTTTTTGCTATGCACAGATGGATGCAGAGCCGAGTACGTCGAATTCGATGTCACGTTCGTGCTATTTCTCACCGATTCAATGTGTTCTGATGGCTTCAAACGAACGTCTCAATAGACACGTTCAAGTGATCAGTTTACTATTGTTGTTGTTGTTGTTGTTTGCTTCTGATTTGCTGAGCAAACGTTGACGTGTCAAAAAATATTCAAACACATTTTATCCTCATCTTAGCTGAATTTCACAACCTTATCGCCGATCTAGTCACTTAGTAATAGCGACGATCGTTCAATAACAATAGGAGAGCAAATCGGTTTGTGGAATGCAATGATTATGAGAACACATTTGCCTAATAAATTTTGCCTAATCGGTTTGTCTGTTTGCATATTATTGTATTAGGCAATGAGCATGAAAATGAAAACTTTATGAATTCAATCGTTTATTGAGGAAAATGAAGAAATGAACTATGAAAGTCAGTCATTATTTTCTCATTCAATTCTCCTACATTATGTGCTTAACAGTGGAAAATTATGCAATTCAGCCTGTTTTATTAGTTTTGATTACAGGCCGGAAATATCTACATGGAACATCGAAATGCTGGCAAACAATTCCTACCGTGGTTATTGAGAGTACGGCGTGACTGAAGTGTTGTTGTACGAGAATTGATATAGTAGACGTCGACATTAACGTGATACGAATTTTTGTTGAGCTTCATAGACAAGAGCCGATCATCGAAATTCAATGCCGTTAGCAGCTTAGCAGCTTATTTTGCGCTGTGTTCATGATAGTAATTTCCTGGATGTATGTGAATAAAATAGGATTGATGATGGATGGACTGATTATTCGGATTGATTAATAGGAATAATAGGAATATTAATAGGAATATTTCCTGGATGATGATTATTATTCGGATTAATTATTCGGATTGAATAATAGGATTGATTATTCTTGATTACGATCAGCTAAAAGCATTTGCATGACTCTGCATATAGATAGATGTTTTTAGCTAATTGTATTAAAGGTTATCATTAGTGACAAAATGATTGTGGTTGTTGTTTGTTGGTGTGTACCGATTCTGAGTACATAATTCAGAAATATTGGTAAAGTGAATTCAAGACTTGAGAATGCAAGTCACATTTGTTTGTTGTGTGTGTACGTTGACTCTGTTGAAGTGTTCTCATTTGTTTTTTTGATGTAAAGTTCTCATGGAAAAGTAATAATTTCTCGAATAACTCACAGAAGGAACTACTCCGTTATGTTCGCGATTTATTTATTGTGTCTGTCTGTCGGTCTACTGGTATGCCTTCGAGTCAACATAACTTTGCTATGTCGTATTCATGGATGATAATAATAATAACAATGAAGTGTTTTGATAATTGCTGACGTTTTTATGCGAAACGTAATGAACAAATTTCTCCTCAAACAGTTCTCTTGGTTTGTAACAGCAACACTCAAACGTTTCAAAACGTTTCAGTTTTTGATTTATTCCGTTGTTTTAAGCGAAACTATATCGGTTGTTGTTGGCATCATGCTGTCAAACTTCATGCGTTCAATGAAAAAGTGAAAGCACTGGAAAAGTCTCCTGCTGATCGCATTCCATTGGTCATTTTTATTCCAGATGCCTGCAAAAGAAACATAACCTATTGTACACGGCTAATTCAATGCACTTTCTCTAAAAAAAAAAAGAATGCTGATTGATTGTTTCGAGAATTGGATTGCATACGAAATTTTTGGGAAATTTCAATTTTTGTTAGTTTTTTCCTAACAATAAGATATAGTAGATGTGCAGAGTAAAGCCTGGCTCGTCGCATGTTTCATATGTCGTCATGTTTGCGTTTTCAAAAAAATGCCATGTTTAGTTCGAAGCATAAAATATTCATGACAGCCATGACAAGCAAACGATTTCTCTTATACTATGAATTATTACTGGATGTCATTGGTTTTCGGTGATAGAGCTGCGTAATAAAGTGAATAATGCGTGTTTGCATTTGCTGTATGCAAGTTGCAATGGTATTTGACAGCAATTGAGATAGCAACATTGCGCGTTTATAACTCTAATGTTGCGTTGTTGAGCGAGCTTATGCAGTGTTAAACTACCGTCTCATATTTGTTTCTCACTTGCAACGCACTCATTTCAATAGCGAGCGATAGCGATTGTATGTGTGGAGAGTGCATACGGAAACCACGCATAGGATTAATTTCCTGGAAATTCATATTCAATAAATCGCATATTAGTGAACGTCTCATCCGATCATGTCATCTGCTTTGAATTGAATATTAATGAGCATTGAATTCGATCATGTACATCCATTCCTTGATTAGCTTCAAGTGATTAGCAGTGGCAACAGATGGAAGTTCAGAGTTAAAATGGTGATAATGTGATGGTAGACGTTAAAGAGTTATGATTCTTAATTCTGATGATCCTAATGGATATCTTACGTAAACAGCATACACCGGAAGCTCAATATGATCATGCCAGAAAACCTTTCAATTATCGGATGCATAAAAGGAAATTAATCAAGATGGATTTTGAGACAATTCGTTTAAGAATCGTGGTGTGTATAAATGATGGCTTATGGGTAGTTATCAAGTGTTATATATTATATGCTTATCCCCTCGACAACTGGTGTTGATAATTTTTTGCAATTGCTCACGCAGTTTTCCAGTGGCATTCCGCATTCCAATATTCTAAAAATTCCTAGAAGTCACCCACCAAAAACATCCGGTAGCTTTCAGCTGTTTCCTTTCGACTATTTGCATATCGTTTCTCATTAGCAACTTTGCTCACCCTTATTTCAAAGGAAATTGTTTGCAATTCAGCTAAAGTTAGCGAGAGTTTAGGTGAAAATTGTTTCGACACGGTTTATCGAGGGTATATGCATATATCACGTCAATGTGATCTCAGAACAGTGGGTATTGGGCACTGAAAGTTTAACATACATAAAATTAAGTAGAGGAATGGTGACAGAACAATTTGATTTTGAAATTATAGAAGTTATGATAATAAAAATAAATAAGTTGTGATAAATGGGATAATAGAATAAACGATATGGTGTTTAGAAATAGTAAGGATAATAATGAATAATTAACGACAGTGACATCTGAATATATCAGCCTCATTACTCAATGTTGGTAGTTTATTAATGATTCATACGATGCAACGATCATGCGTCAAGAAACCTCAGAATGACGTGAACTGATTGGAAACGTTCAGAAGACGAAACAAATTTATCATCAAAAAACAATTCGTTTCATTCTAAAACCCAGTTTTTGACATCACTCATAAATGATTCAACGATTCCAGTTTTGAACGTCATCACAGATACATGCATTTCCACTGGTCGATTTGTTCATTCATTCATGATAGACTTAAATTTCTCATGATAAATTTCTTCTTTCAGTTATTTTGCGTCCTTCCCGACACCGTATGAATCATCAGAGAAAGAAAAGAAATTGTTTTCCAAATTGAATCCTGCCTGATCTGAAGTTTCAGAAAATAAAAGCATCGATCTCTACTCTAAGCAGGTTATTCGGCGAATATCAAGTGGTCATGACGTGAATGAACTTCGTACTTAATGACTGCACAATACCGTTTGATATAAATAATCGAAAAGTACCAATGCAAATTCAGACATATATTCAAACTGTACTGAGCATAACACAACTCTAGTACAGAGGGAAGAAGGTTCTCTAGATGTCGGAGAATTCAGTTGTCAAGTGTAGAATTTAGAATTCCTTCTCTCAGATCCAAGAGGTCAAGACTGACTCCAAGTTCGATCTCCTTATGGTGGATGACAGCAGGTGATGGGCATGCTTTAATATCGCTGATGTCATGCGTATGTCGGTATTTCTTGTGCCAGCCTGATCAGTCCATTGGAGAGTAGACAGAGTTCCAGGAATATTTGACCGAATGAGTTTACTCATTTTTGTTTCTACATTCTAAAAGAGTTTCTGCCTATTTCTGAATGCGCTGAATAATTTAGCACAATATTCGCTCGTGTTATGTATGCTATTCTCGCGGTTCTCATATGATTTCTAAGTGCCAGTGTATTTCACCCAAACGGTCGAAGCGATGAGTGACCATATCCGTTTCTGCTCGACGAGGATTAGTTCAGTTGATTTTTTCAGCTGAAATCGGAATTGCCAAAATGTCATCAACTCGTGCGCTTGTTGTTGCCTTGGTTCTACTGCAACTTCTCAACGTATTCTTCATGGTGTCAACAAACGCTTATTTGTCAGATGGTCAACTGTGAGTTCAAATAACACTGAATTGTTTTTAGACGTTCCACATTCTCTTACGTTTGAAATTTGAAACTTGTGTGTTTTGTGTTGCTCTAACGATGTTATTCTATGAAAGAGATTTTCTCAATGATAGGATTGCCTTCGACATTGCTGATATTCATCGGTATTTCATTTGCAAACCTAGAAATATTATTGCGAACAATTAGATGTTGCACAGATTGACTGCATAGAGCAAATAACGATACTGTGGTTGCTTTTTCAGTGACAGATTCAAGAGGCAGTATGGTTATGGCGGTGGATACAGCAACTACGGTGGTGGTGTTGATAACAACTACGGAGGTACTGATATTGGCTCGATTAATACCGATAATACGGATATTACCGTGTACTGAAAGGATGTGTTGTTGGATGAATATCACATGAGGTTCAGGATCGACTGGCAGTGCACAGAAGTGATGATTAGATGTACTTATGGGAGTGTGAAGATGAATACGATTTGACATTCGTTTTATTGAATGTTTAATGATGCAGTGCTTTAAGTTTTCGTTCTTAATAATAAACTTTGACTCGTACCTGACTGTGTTCGAAGTTTCACGTTGAGATGTTTGAGTTGACTCCGAGCACTTTTTGTAACAGTGAACAGTTTAGTTTTTGTTGCTTTATTCCACAAGGTCATGAGCACAACCACTTATTTCGATCCTTCAGTAATGCAGAGTTTCGATTTCGTGTTAAATTCTCATAACCTAAAATTACCAAATGTTTCATTATCAAAATCGCCCCTATCTCCTAGAAGATAAAAATGGGAAGGGTCATTGAGAGCCTCTGGTTCCGGAAGAGCTTCTTGATTAAGTACTAAAGCTTTGAGAATGTTCACTATACGATGGGTAACACTAATGTTGGTGAAGTTCGAACGTGATATGCAGAGAGCTGCCGTAACATCGAATGAAGAGACAGAAAATCTTTATCCATCTTTATCTACACCTTTATTTCTGAGCATCGATCGGTTCGGAGTGAAATGATCCAGCGATCCAAACAGTACGATCCTTACGATTCTGAATGCTCGAATACACAACGCATTCAGTGCAACGTGCTTGGCATCGCTTTTCCACGGGTTCGGCTGAATCACTGATCTAGAAATTATGGAATGAGTCTGTGCGGACAATTTGATCAGAAGGCTGATCAAGCGCAATTGAAGGGGAATTATTAGCTGCAAGTTTTTGTTTGAACATTGCCAATATGGCAGTATAGTCGTGTTGATATTTCATCACATCTTAGCACATCGAGCGCACAATACACACGCATTATTCAAATCAGTAAATCAGCTTTGACAAATCTCTCTGAGAAGCCTTTTCAAGGGGTTTCGCAATCCCTGCCTAGGTATCAATCGACTTCATGTGGATGATAGTGCCTTCTAGACTCTATTCCTGTATTGTGAACAAACTTAACTTCTTCGGCGAATTTTCCGTTCCTTCAGTAATGCAGAGTTTCGATTTCATGTTAATGTCTGTCCAGTAACCTAAACTTAACAAACAGTTTCTTATTTTGCGTGTTAATTCGATCGAGTCAACCAACCAATACAAATCCGCCTTTCAACTCATTCCAACTGAAAATGGAGCCGGCAGATTAGAGAGACTCTATGACGGACTGTTTTCGAGCATGTAGTATCACAAATTCTATCATCGTCATATTCCACAGTCATGTGAATGACCTTATCAAAAAGGTTGATAAGACTGGGCGTAAATGACGTGATGTAGTGTTAATGACGTTGATAATAATAATGATCTTATTCACCGTAACTATCAACGATGCATGATATCATCAACTATCAATGTCACTTCAAAAAATAAACCCAGAAAAAAGGCAGCAGAAAAAGTTTCATTAATTTTCTATCGCATGACATAGCGCAACATTCGTCCCGTCCCATTTATGATTCGTTGCTGAGCATCACAATTCGTCTTGTTTCGATGAATATTGCATGACTCATATCATGCGAGCGAATCTCTTTTCATTTGTGATTTTCTCATAGAGTTTCACAGAACAACAGAATAGAACTGATGAGTTTATTTGGCGAACACCAACCATGTCTTAATAATCTGAAAGATAAATAAATAATTTTTGTTTGTTGTTGTTGCGATACGTTAGATTCGCATATATACGATCGGTGTCTAGGAATGAGTGCATTCAGCAGCACTCACCTTGCAGTGCATTCACTACGGTACACCGGAGCAATAGAGAGGTTTTGAGAATTTAGCTTTTTTTCGGTAGATTTTCCAAGTGTCTTTCCCAGTTCCGAGCTTTTGAACATCATTTCAAATTCATCATTCAGATGGCTGGTGGAAAATTTTCAGCACCAAATGGTTGTCTTCTCAGGGAGAGTAGCGTAAATTGCTGCGTATTGCTTAAAAGCGGTAGTGACCATAAATGTTGAGGTTTTGATCGATTCAACTGAAAGATTTATTAATTCTGATTTATTCGTTCCCATGTTCATGTGAATTTATTATTTATTGGTTCTTCCGGAAATCTTATTGTTAGCGAAATTTTCTCAGAGTTCACTAGTATTAAATTAATAATTGGGCCTTTTTCATTTATTAATGTTCCTTTAGACGAGTAAAAAGATTTTCGCATGGTTTCTGACTAATGATATCTTCTAGAGACAGGATGGCAGGAGCGATGAAACGAATAAATGCTGTACATCTTTATTATAAAATAACTATCTAAATTCAACGTTCTTTGCAGTTAAAGTTATTACAATGGTTTCCACTCGTGTCGTTGCTATTGTCTTGGTCCTGCTTCAGATTATTAGCCTATTTTGTATGGTGAACGCAATTGGCATTGAACGAACGGCCAATGATCTAATGTGAGTGCCATTCTTCCAAAATTTAAAATCTGAAATTTGACTACCAAGGCAAAGTTTATCAACTATTCCATCCACATCGGATTGCTTTGATCAGAGGAGTGATCTTGAGAGAATATTCTCTAAGCTTCGTATTCTATTCCAAGTTTGGCATTGCTAGCTCCGCGTGTTTCCTATTGAGCAGAGTATTTCATGATGTTGATGACAGACCCGTTTACAGAGGTCGATTCAAGCGGCAGTACTACCCATACGGTGGCAGTTACAACTATGGTGGTGGTGTTGATAACAACTACGGAGGAACTGATATTGGTTCGATCAATGTCGATAATACGGATATTACCGTATGAGTATCGTGGATCGTGATCTAACTCGAGACGAATCGTGTTCGCTATGATTTGAAATTGACTTACCTTATTGAAGGGATTTGATTTACCTGTAAATTATGCAATACTTTCAGTGTAACTCTACATTTGCTTCTACTCAATCTGATGTGTCATAACGCTTCACATTGGTTTGTGATAAATTCATGTGTATTGATAACTGAGGACATGAAATGAGCACATTTCCTCACTTTTCAAAATTATTTAAGTTGTGAATGCATCTTCATTGTTTGTACCATTATGAAGCAGTTAATAAAGAAACGTGTTAAATATTGTGCTTCAGTAACACCTCTTACGAATCAGGTGGTGGTTGTGCCGGTGAGAGGATTCAAGGGATTTCTGGATGTATGAATGAAAATAGCAAGCAAAATCTGCGGCGAAACCGGAAGTTGAACGAAATTCAGTGCAGTCTGTTGGCAGTAGACGATGCCAATGATCTGTTGATGAGAGTTTTTTGTGTTTTGAGCAAAAAAAAGTTTCTAAAAGATGGGTACTATACCACATCGATGCTTCTTGTGACCAAGCCGAATACGAGGATTGCAATAGAATTCACCTGGAAGTTGGATACAGTGTTCAGGTGAATTTGACAAAATCACGGTAACTAACCGCTGAAGCTTCAGATCAAATAGTTCATCCAGTTCGGGTGCTCCATTATCACTTTTGATGACCGGGCAAGTCGCCGTTACTCCTAATATGGGTAATTTCACTCCCTATGAGAATTACTGTGCTAGACCATTGTGTTGCTCATTATTGCAATCGATGATGATTGCATGGAATGCTATTGTCTATGACACGCTCACTTCGAACTGTTTTGCATGGATTCTCATTCTTTTCAGACGTGTTGTATTCGCTCTCATAGCTAACGCATGCGAATGTCGTTCTATTGATGAGTTTTTATCATTCACTTCGTCTCAATTTCACTTCACAGTACGAATCAATTTCTCATTCTGTAGCATACACTATTTAGGGGATTGGTTGACGAGTGTTCACAACCGAAATCAACAATACAGCAATTGAATGGTATTGCTCAACAACGTTCGACAGTCAAATGATCAATCATATGGCGTACTTTATAGAATGAGAATTCGACTTTAACTGTTGAGCGAAATGAATGAGAAATTAGCAGAAGAGAACACTTTTGGTGGTAAAAGTCATGAGAGCGATTGCAACAGCAAGGAAAAGAATGAAAACCCTGTTAAAACGAATGGAAACCCTATTAGTCGAGTTAAAAAACACCATCACAATGGCGTTCTATCACAAAATGACAACCACACGAAATACTAATCTCCAGATCCCCTCCACTACCCTTTAACACCTACAGATTACCCAAAATGGTAAATATAACCCCATATGAGAACCACTGTCTTACACTTATCATATCTTATACGAAAACAGCTAATGTAAAAAGCAAAAGATTAATTCATAGAGCACTTTTCTTCATATAATAGATCACTTTTGTCCCCTCGACGAATCGTATCGCTCGCGCTCCGCGGAGACAAACAGAATGAATTCCAAACGGAACCAATTCCACTGAATTTTTCATTCAAAATTGCTCCCATACTGAAGATTCGAATTTGGATTGGATTCGGCTGACTAAATTATCAAATCTTTATTGCTTGTTGAGAATTTTTTGCAACCTGATTACTGAGAACATTTGATTTCTTGAAAAAATTGAACTGTTTTCGGCTGATATATCACTTTGCAGCTTCTGAAAAGCCAAATTCAATATTGACTCGAGACCGTTAACATAAAATGCTCAGTAATCCCGTTTACTCGAATAAATTTCAACGTTTCTGGGTAAAAACAAGAGCAGTTCAGCGAATATTTATCAGTGATTATAGCGAAATTTACAGTTGATTATTACTTTTAAAGATATAGTGTATCACGAGACAACTAGCGATTTCAATGTGACAACTCTTGAATCTTTATACTGGTTCATGATATTAATATTATGCAAAATTCTGTCACCATAAAGTGGAATTTCATGATGTTCATATGCAAATCATGAGCACCACAAAATTCCACTCTGATTTCATGCTGCTCATGTGCTGAACACAACGATATTATTCCAATAACGCAGACGCAGGTATCTCTGTTCTTTGTTTAAATGAGTTTCATAACAATAGTACTATTAAAATAATGTGAAAGCAGTCTATTTGACCAAGAATGGAACAATTCAAAGCAATTCGTATACTTTAAAGGAGGTTCGGTTTGGTATCAACAGGCAATATCTGAGAGAGACTTCGAGGGTTGTTCTGTTTGACGTTCGTCTGCAGCAGAGTTCATTCTAGAGGTGGCAGTTACCGTCCTCAAGTGAAAATGTGACGAAGGAAACGTGAAGGCAATCGAATCTGGATGTTATAAAGAACTAACTCATTGTTGAGCCGCTTGCTCTGGCAGTCGAGGTTGTTCTGATGAGTAGGAAAGTAGCAGCAATGATATGAACAACACGTTGATGGATGACGCTTATCAAATGTTTTAGTGAGTATCAAGCGAAGCTGCATACTGCTTCCACATTATTTTAATAGTACTATTGTTATGAAACTCATTTAAACAAAGAACAGAGATACCTGCGTCTGCGTTATTGGAATAATATCGTTGGGACAGAGGTATTTATGTCTGCATAAATGCTGCACGCGTTGTTGACAACTTCACTGCCGTAACTCTCGTGATCAGCACATGAGCAGCATTGAATCAGAGTGGAATCTTGTGGTGCTCATGATTTGCACATGATCACCATGAAATTTCACTTTATGGTGACAGAATTTTGCATGATATTAAAATGATGGTCCAATATAAAGATTCAACAGTGAGTTAGCACATTGAAATCGCTAGTTGTCTGGTGATACACTGTATCTTTAGGAGCAACAATCAACTGTAAATTTCGCTACCAACTGTAATCACGGGTAAACGTTCGCTTAAGTGCTTTTGTTTCTACCTGGAAACGTTGAAAGTTATTCGAGCAGACGGGATTACTTAGCATTTTATGTAACGGTCTCGATTCATTCCTCGTAGAATAACAATTGTTTGAAAGATTTGCCCACAAGTAAAAGGAAACTGACAGTAAATAGCTGCTTGACTGATCATTCAATTATATGTTTTGTTCAACCCTTAACGTTTAGACTGTTTTCAGGTTCGTTCGAATGCGGTGACACATTCTAAAATGCGTTCGAATGAAATGGCGACTGAATGAATGATGATTGAAGCGAATGAAATTACGCAACGTGGCAGTAGTACATTTTACGATTGCTGATGAAGCAAAATCGAAGCCGAAATGAAAACTGTAAAGCATTTGTGCAGTATTCATTCAATAAGAAGAGCGCTCCATCGGTTGGAATGCAAATGGAATTTAGTTAACCAATAATATGCAGCTCCGCTTGATACTCATCAAAGTATTTGACTGATGTCATCCATCTCTCATAATCCACCATCATAGAATTTGAATAGAAGCAGGGGGTTGGAATAGCAAGAGATGTCGATTTTTATGTACAGTCATTCATTCCAACCATAATATCCTGAAAGCAGTCTGTAAAAATGAGAGAATTATTGAGTTTTACACTCGACTTTGAAACGCATAAAATGGTCTGACTTCGTAAGCGACATTCATATTCGGTATCAACTGTCAACCACCGTGATGCAACGTATTGTTCATATCATTGCTGCTACTTTCCTACTCATCAAAACAACCTCGACTGCCACAGCAAACGACTCAACAATGAGTTAGTTCTTTATAACATCCAGATTCGATTGCCTTCACGTTTCCGTCGTCACATTTTCACTTGAGGACGTTAACTGCCACCTCTAGAATGAACTCTGCTGCAGACGAACGTCAAACAGCACAACCCTCGAAGTCTCTCTCAGATATTGCCTGTTGATACCAAACCGAACTTCCTTTAAAGTATCCGATTTCCTTCAATATGTTCCACTGTTGGTCAAATAGAAGATATTTCACTTTTTAAAATTCACCCTCAATCAGATAACATGATTTGGGATAATGGAATAGAATTTTTCAACAAATTCCATATGATATCGACGCCGACGATTTCTTTTCTGAATTGAAAAGTGCGAATTTACACAACTAAAATTTCAACTTTGCTCAAGATTTACGAAATCGCTTTCCCTTGTCTTGCCAACGCCACAGCCAAATGGGACGTCAACGGAACATTTCCAGATCTATAATTTGTTGGGCATAATTGCAGCGTGCTCAAACTATTGCGATGTTAGCCGTAGCGTTTGTCCTCCAGGACCTATGGCGAGAACATTCTGCCAGAATGCGCGTGATATGTGCAACCAATGCAGTGGGTTTTAATTTCCACAGCTTCAAGGCCTTCAAGTGTTTTTACATATTCAGAATTACACGCTCTTCCAGTTTCGTGGAATCCAAATTGTTAGATAAACCTGTTGAGGAACTATTAAAATTCAGGCAAAGAACAATCATCAATAATCGTGGTGGAAGAAGCGAATTTCGATGATCAGAATGGTCTCCCTTTCTCAGGTGGGTAATAATACGCTATGTCGCTTCTTTAATACAAGCGAGGTATTTTCTTCAGAACCATTTTTTTAAATGCTCACCACCGCTATTTTGCGGTTTCAATGTTGGCATCAATCAGACCTTTGAACAATGTTCATGGTTGCGCATCACGTAATCCCTAAAACCTCAACCCTCATCAATACGAAATTCTGGGCAATTTAACCGAATCATCTATGACAATTCCAACAGATCCCATATAGTATTCACGTTGACGAATTTTTGGTGTGAAATAAAAAGTGTGAATTTATTCTACCAAAATTTCAACTATGCTCAAAATTTGCGTAATCGTTTTCCATTGTGTTGTCTACGCCGCACCCAAATGGGACGTCAACGGAACATTTCCAGATCTATAATTTGTTGGCAACAATTTCAGTGTGCTTACAATATTGCGATGTTAGTCAAAGCGGTTGTCCTCCAGACCCTGTGCCGGGAGGTTTCTGCATGAAAGCGCGTCGTATATGCAACAAATGCCGTGCGTTTTAATTCCCACAGCTTCACGGCCTTCAAGTATTTTTACATATTCAGAATTAC
>JAPYMA010001339.1:0-68156 GCA_035041965.1 Anisakis pegreffii | reverse complement strand
TTCTACGCTTGTACTTCGTTCAGTTACGTATTGCTGACGAAGAAATTTTGGTGTGAACTGAGATAGGCATTAGTCATAACTCAATAGAAACGAAGAGAAAATACAATGAACGACAAATTTGGCTGATGGAAACAACAACAAATATAACAACTAATAAATAAATACGCATCACATTATATCGTATTCAATGGCACATTTAATAGAACGATTATTGCTATGGATATAGGCATAGCTATCACATGTGTACTGCTACTGTACGATGGTATGGTGAATGCAAGTGAAAAAGAACAAGCATGCTTTCAAGAGTGAGGATACAATGCAGTGGCATTTTATTAATGATTGATATTTGCCTTCACATGATTGGTTGCTGCTGCTTCTTTACTTAACAACTTCTTTGACTGAGCAATATTTCTGTGATCATAACATTCAGCGCAGGACGAATGATTAATATTACAGTATCAATAAGTGGACACGAAATTCGAGGTATTTTAGAAACAAGATGAATCATAGTAATCAAGAGTAATTATCAATATTCGTTAACGAAGATCACATTAATTTCGAATAGCCAATGCGTGTACCACATATTTGAATAACGTTATCATCGATGCGAGTCGACCATTTTCATTGCATGCTTGTAAAGAGTAGGAAAAGACGACATGCAATCATTTACGCATTTAGCTTCTTCTACTGAATTCACTGCTGATAATGAGGAGAAGGCAATATGCAAGAGGACAGAAAAGGTGTGATAAACTTTTAGGCTGATTATGATGATGAATAATGTGACTTTTAAGAATGCTATACGAGCCATTGTATCGCTTTTCATTTTCGTTTGGATAGGAACACTAATGGATGATAGTTTTCGGCGAACAGTACTCAATAATCACGCATAAAATGAATATAAATACATATTTATAGCAGACGAATATAAAGAGATGATCGTAATAGACAACCACGGACGTTAAAGTAATATATACCTGTAGAAGAATAGATGAGGGATGAATTGGTTTGCGGCGTGGACTGAGGGTGATGAAAAACAGCAAGGAGAGCAATTAGCAGAGCCGTTCGCTGGGTTTAGTTCAAGGTTAGTAAACTACCTGGTCACTTGTCAATGTACACCATGCATGCGCACCCAATCGCTGATATCAATCAACTTTTTTACTTTTGTATTCTTCATGCCAACAAACTCCATCAGCTATTATTCATACATCTATCAGATCAACTGCATTTCCATCACTGCATCGCATCAGCATCATACTTCCAATTATTCCCCGTACAGAAACAATCATACGTTACATACCAAAGATCATTAACTTCATCACCAATCAACAATAAAAATTCCATTTCTTTGAGCAAATACGTCATTCTTTAATGACGTCACTCTACATCAATTGCTGTTCGCTAATTTAAGATCTATTTTCCGAATTGCAATTTTTCTCGTTCGCCAGATATTATCTGCCGAACGAGAACAATCGGAATTGCTTTCAACTTTTTATGATCAATTGCTGACTGTGCCGCCCGTGTTTTGTGGCTGGCAGCGCGTTTATGAACAAGGTGTTCATTTGCACTGTATAATCAATGAACTCACACAAATTTGCTATTATTATGCTACACGTCATTTTGTTGGCAGTGCTAAAACCAGGTGTTCAAGCTTAATCGCTTGCTTTAATCAACATCTGTGGCAAATGGTGACTGTGATTGCGAGCAATCGCTAAATGATTTCTCGATAGAAATTCTCGCTAAAGTACATCGATCACTCAATTTTCAGACTGCCGAACCATTTGAGCATATTGCATAATCACTTTTCGAAAACATAATGCTTCGAAGCCGTCTGTGAAAAGAAGGCTTCGAAATTAACCATCAACTGCACCTGCCTACTGTCAGTCGTTTGTCACATTGATCGCTCATCCTCTCTTTGCACATGTCAAAAATCCTCATTAGTAAGTGCCGTCTGATCGCTTATAAGATGTTTTCGCTTAAATATGAATACTGACTGTGTTAGTGATGCTCTGCTCACAACTAATGGTTGTATAGGACTCTGTGATTTGTGATCTGGAAAATCACAAAAACCATTTCCAGTTCGTTCATATTCAGTAATGTTTAGTATCTACCATCCAGGCGATAATGAATGGATAAATCATTACATGATAGCACTACCCTGACTTTCGCTTTTCAGAAAGCGTTGAACAAAAATTTCTTAATGTCATCACCGTTGCCTCATCTGTTGCTTTCACCGATGTTTTTCGTCTGTTTATGATCGTTTCCCAATCCCGGAATTGAACAAATGATCGAGATTTTGCAAACACTACTCACAGGTGTATTGTCGGCAAGATAGCGCGTGCTGGATTGCAACTCTGCACATGCCGGACGACACGATGATGGTGATTTCAGAACTAGTGGAAAGACAAAAAAGTGTTGGCTTACAAGCAAGAGGATGGTATCAGTAGTTTCATCATCCACTTCCTTCTTTTCTTGACCATAAGAAGTTCTTCTGTATAAACTTGTTAGCAATTGCTTATTAACGAATAGAAATTTGAAATGAAGATCATCATAAAATGAACATTATTAATGAATAAATTAGGGCAACTAACGAATAAATTTTTGTGAAATCATGATGACAGTAGTACCAGCAACACAAGTAAGTTCAGAATATTTATTTTTTTTGGTGAAGATGAGTGAGAATTTGAAGAACGAATTTACCTATGTGAGTTACAATTTCATCATGTGTGGTCTTGGTTTTTAGATGACAGAGACGGATGAATCTAATCACCATTACAAAATTGTGCATATTCACCTCCACTCATTCGACTAATGTCGTCAGCATCGTACAACTCATGTTACAGGGCATATACAATTTTTGATGAATGCGAAAAAGGTAATTCGATCGCTCTGGGACTGGTGATTCTAGCATGAAGCCATGCAAAGTGCAGGTATTCGTTGAAGAACACACCAATAAATGAAGCACTTACCTCATTTTAGCTTCTCTATTATTTACTTATGATTAGCTGATTGCAAATGAGATTGACACTCAATCATTGATTCAGTTGTAATTAGTGCTTCGCTTTTGAAATAAGTCGTCGTAATATAAAAATAGAACTTTAACAAACCTCATTCGTTTCAACGATATTTCATGCCATTGTTGAGGACGATGATCACAGTTCAACGCCACATACCATCAAACTTTTTTCAATTGATATGACAGCACATAAAAGCACGAAATATCAAAGTATTCGAATCGAAATCTGTACTCAATTAAATTGAAAGCAAAGTTCCTTCTATGAACTATATCAAGCAAACCGGATCTCGCAGACCGGTTCGGCTCGGTTCAGCGACACCCATCTATCAATCTCATTTCTAGCAGTAATATTATCATAGCACGCTTAGTGCACACTCAGAAGCAGTGGTGTTTACCCAATGGTCTTACTCAGTTCTTCGGCTTGTGTCTTATAAAAACATGCAATTTATAAAAATTAGAAGGAAAATGATGGAGTTGATACAAGTAGAAGAAGATGATGGAAATGGAAAAACAATGTGTGTGCTTGTGTGGGTGTTGTTGATTGTCATTCAATTAAAAACTGAACACAATTCAGATACCTCTCTCGCTAACGATAAATATTCACTCTTGTTATTTTTGGTGTTACAATTGTTTAATACTTTTTGGATTATTGATTAACGTCCTCAAAAATATTTTTAAGTGAATGCAAAGTTGTGATGAAATTATATTATTCCTCTGAACAATACATGCATCAGGATGGTGTTGATAATGATGATGCTTAGAATAAGTAAAATTTCAAAAAATGATGTGCTGCTGCTTTTGTTCGCCAAATACAATCAATCACTCAAACATAAGAAGGTGGAGATGAACAGAGGTAAATATTCCTCACAATTAAGCCAGTACTATCATCGTTATTTACGACTGCAATGTGCAAAAACGTTGGCTGGATGTGCCGATTTCTTGAATATTGAGTTTTTGCGCTGAAATTGAACTGGGTTCATTAAGATTTTTTTGAATGGGCAGCATTCTGAAAGAAATTTAAGCGAGAGGACAACGACGCTAGAACATACTGCTCATGAGGTAATTTCATTCCGGAGTTCAATGCACTCAGGTCGTTTTTGTGTTCAGTGTACCGAATGAAAAACAAAGTTGAAGCACGCTGTTGTATTAGTAATAAGTTGATGAATGGAGATAAGTATCGCTCGTCGAAAGATCAAATGTTTTGATATATTGAGGACGGTTGGCCAAATTGACGAAACTCAATAAATGTTCGAAATTGACGAAACTCAATAAATGTTTTTACATGAATGATTCCAGAACTGATTTCAATCGTATGCTGACGTGAATAAATAGAAAAGTTTACACAAGATTCAACAAACACCGCTAATAAGACCAGCAATTGCTTGCTACATTTCGATTGTTTCTTCAACAATCATCTAATCTGCGCAACTCACATTGACATACTGAAAGAAATGTGATGAAATCGCGCAATAACTTGATTATTTATGATTGCAAACTCCATGATATCATCTGTAGGCTTACAATTAGCAAAAAACGATGTTTTGGGTCAATCATCGCCTTTCAATCACCAAAGTGAACATCCGTCGCCTCTTCCTTCGAATGTAGTCTGTATTTCAGTGACAGTTTTACTGAAACTTCCAGGGTTTTCGAGCTGATTTTTCATACGATGGCAACAATTATGCAATGTTCGTTTTTTGCTATCGATTGTGTTGAAGCTGGTGATTTTACTCATCTTTATTTTTTTACTCATCTTCAATTAATCGCCAGGGAATAAATAACACATTGTGTGTAGTTGTTCAGCTGCGTTATGTTCATGCCAGCTGCGACGATGCTAATGATACATTTTCCGAAGGAATCGTTTTTAAGCCAATCAGCATAACCAAAATGAACATTGCTACGTATTTATGTAAATAGACCAAAAGGAATGTATACTGTATCTCATTGGTTTGTTAGCGAACAACTGAATGTTTCTACATGTAAATAGACTAAAAAGAAAGTATACTGTATCTCATTAGTTTGTTAGCGAAGAGTTTCTGCTAATCAACTGAATTTACAGTTGGTGTTGTTGCTTATTTCAAATATTATTTATGGTTCTTATGTTTTCTTTTCAAAGAAACAATTTCGACGGGGTTCAGAAGCAATTTATGGATAAATTAAGGTGCATAATGTTGATTTTCGTCAACACGACAGAATGTCAAAAACACTAAATAAGATGTGCTATTTTCGAACAAGAATGAACCTCGTGAAAATGCGAATTTTCTTTTCTTGTCATCTTACAATGACACGAAGCGCACCACAGCCCGAATAAAGCAGTTTGACAGTTTGCTAATCCACTTCTTACTGACATTTCAAATGAAATTTGAGAAATTGCATTGCTGTGATGATATCTGCGGTCTAAATTTGTACACTGTTTACATGTGGACTACGCTCCACAAATTTGATAACCAACCAAAAGAATTCCGAAGTTGATTTCTAATCAATTATGCATATTGTTGATGGGTGTTCATTTAGTATGAACTCAATGAACTTTGAACTTTCTTAATTAATTATGAACTAGCAGCACAAATTTGCGCGCTTCTTGTGCCCATTGTACGCTTATGAACAAGTACGATCAATTCGATTGTTTGAAATCAAACGATGATCACTTATAAGATATTGGAGGCATCGATCGATTTCTGAGGGCGTAGATTTTTTCATTAGAGAAGTAACATCAAATTACTGAAGAATCTTCGTAGAGTGGTATGAAATTTGTGCTAATGTTAATATCTTGAACAGTTACTCCTTCTTTCATACAATATGCCTGCTCAAACAAAGATTATTCCGAATACAACACAAAAAATACTAGTTCCAACTGCACACAACCGATCCGCAATCATTAACTTCATTAAAATGTTATTCATCTGAACCTCTATTAAATGTTGTCGCTGTTGTTGTTGTTGGTGCTGAAAGAAAAATATCATTCATATCGCAATAAACAAAAATATAACGCCTGTATGATGTGAAATTCAATACGAACCATTTGAGTGCTAAATAAACATTGATGATAACGATTTATACTTAAAGTTGAAGTATTCAGTTCACGATTTTCAATGAGTGCAACCACGTCTTTGAGCTAGGTACTTTACTACGTATTCTTGTTTCTGAGCCTAACTCATCAATGCTGCCAAGTAAACGCTCATGAGTATGAATATATTCAAGTATGTATTTTGCAAATGTTATTCAGTTAGGTGAAACAACCGAGTTGATGAAACAACAGGATGAGAGGCACTTACTTACATTGTTGTTGGTATCATTAGTGATAGAAGATGGGAAGGTGAAATTTTCTGATGATAGAATGACTGATTGTGGCCTTGTTGAAGAGTGGTTCGATCTGATATGAGTATGCTGCTGCTGACTGGGCTGATGAAACGATAGATTTTCGTGAGTGTGCTGTCTAAAAAATGGTGTTGTTGTGAGCACTGATCGGAGTGGGATAAGATTGTCACTGAGCGATGATAGATTATTGTCGTCTTCATCTCGTCGAATGCGCCTTATTTGTATCCATTCGTATAAACGATACAAACCAACAATTATGAACGTTTCACTGATGATTATTATAAAGAGAATTAGTGAGATTATTTGATCTGCAACTTGATGAAACTCAATTCCGTTTGTATCCATAGATAGATGAATAGATAATGTAAAACAATTTCAGCTTTTCCTCTATTTCTCAGTTGCAATAAATTTTGACAGCAATAGCAGATAAATGAATAATGCATAATTGAGTTAGTGGCAATTTTGTTTGTTCGTTGCTGTTTGTTGTTTTGCTATTCGTTAACCATTATGAACAAGGTCATCATCGTTGATGTCGTCAAAAGTGAGGCACTTATGAAATTGATTATCGTGCATCACATATATTAGTTTTTTTTGGCCTTGACCAGCGGAGTCACTGCTAGAACCTTGCCAGAATTATTAAATCTAACGGAATCGAGTTGGTTGACAGATATTCTTTGTTTGAGAAGAAAGAAACGGGTTTTTTCTGCATGAGGGACGGATTGAGATAGAAGTTAAAAGGTGACGAAAATTAATCGAAATATGCAACTTATAACAACAATAAAGAACCTGACGGACGAATGCAATCAACAAACGAGTGTTCTTTCAATGCTAGTAATGTTGATAGTAGGGCAATCGTAATACGATGCACATTTTGAGGTTTTACCAGAAATGTGCTCATTTGAGCAACGAAACGTGAAAACTTCATCAATGTTCTCTGAATAATCTCTTCATTTATTAGGATATTGATACTGAATTTGCAGTTGAAACATATACGAGCACAAATTGATGCTCAAATGATCAATGGACAAAACAACGATAGATCTAAATGTGATAAAAGAATTAACACCAGTAAATAGTAAAAATAATTCATTGCTAAGGTGAGAATTTGGATCAATTTTAAAGAGTGAGCAAAACGCTAAAATTGAATCTTATTATTTCGATCATCAATCAATATTGTTTACCAAGTAACTTACTTTAACGTCCCGTCTGCACTGTTGAGAGAGATTCAGTAAAATGTTAAGTACATTGGATAACCTGAAATAATCGACATCTACAGTAGGCTTCGCGTCTGCTTTGGAATCCTGACATTCTCAGATTGAGCTTTTGATCCGAATCCATATTCGAATTTGATATACAACTGCAAGAACGAACCGTCTGTCGTGCCATTGGTCAACGAATGCAATCTTGATGGCGTTACCTTCTAATGCCGACGGTTCGACCACTTTTAGTTGCGTAGGGCTGAAAATATCACTTAATATCTTTACACTAAAAATCTTCTTCGAATGTTCTTGAATCCTCAATTCTGAAACAGTTCAGTGACTAATACCAGCGATTCCCAAGACATAGTTTGTGAACTAAAACAAATAGGATCGCTTGAAATTTCAAAACCTCTGAGAATTAATCGCACTTCGAAAAAATCATGTGTACCTTCGAAACCAAAATTTCAACTCTCGTTTGCAGACAGTTAGGAACGCATTTCGCAAATATCTTAATCTCAATTCGAAAATATCTGAAAATGTATTTCCGTATTTTTGGATGATAGAGAGTACCATTTTCTAGCAGAATGTGCGTTCACATCTGAAAGCTTGTTATAGGCACCATTACACTCGATAAGCCTCCCCATACAAAATATTTGTAAATGGCGTTATTTGAGTGTAGTAAAAACACTGATCGCATTGAAGAGGACTTTGAAACTTTCCATTCTTTGTCTTATCTATGCGGCTTACTTCAGCTTGCAACATGTTTCCTTTCAGCTACGCAGTATTCAATAATCATTTCAGGTGCTGAATAGTTATCTTAATCGCTGCTTCAGCAAACGATATGATATGATGCTGCCAACTGCTCTTCCTGTGTTTCTCATCTGGGATAAACTATTGATGACATTGTTACACATATGAATTTGGTGAACCTGCGAATATCGCATATTCGTAAGGATAGCTGTACCACACAGAACAAATTTAAACAAGGGCATGAATTTATTAATAGTGAATGGGACTCAATAAAAAACAGTGCTCCCAAGTTACGTAGGATTAAGAGAAACGAACGCTGCATGAAACTGTTCTCTTTTTCTCATCGCTCTCAAATGTTTTCTATGATTATTTTCGACATTCGAAAATGATGCATAGAAATAATATGCTTATCTTGCATATATTCGAGATACACTGATTTTAATTTTTTAAATCGAATAATTTAGACGAAGATCTGAATTTCTACAAACATTCGTGAATCTCAATGAGCCAAAGACAGGCAAGCAATGAATTAGCTAACAGTTAGATGGTGAAACGAGGTTATGTGAATGATTCGTCGTAGAACGATGACAGCAAATTCTAGTTTGCATCAAACGTGAAATAGATGCTGATACTGATAAATGATACTTGTAGTTATCATGACTGCATTACAATAGGCAAACAAAAGTGATGAAAATACACATTCCAAAATCAATGTGCTTGTGCATATCAAATCAACTAACATAAAGAATATTTCGAACAAAAGTGTGTGAATCTGAGGAATACGCAAGCACAAATACTAGAGCTTTGCACTAATGCTACCTTAATATGACAGAGGCTTCGTCTTCACCGACTTGAATTTGGAGGAGAATTCGTTGAGCGAATGTTCGCATTATTGTAATGGAGAAATGTATTCGACATTGACATTTTCCTTTGTAATCGACCTCGATCAACTGATCGTTAGTCGTGTAGCGAATATTAAGGAACTGCGGTCGTGGATACCAGATTGTCGTTGGGTGCAGGAGAGTATAGGTGATATTCTTGAAACTTCTTGGATCCCATGCTATCGATTCATCGTGCCACTTCTGAAACAACCATTTGCTGCTTACCCATTTTTCAAACCTTGTTCTTCTTCAGATGAACACTTCATATAATATCATTTTTCTTTGTGATATGCTCAATTCAAAATCATTTTTCAATTTTCAAAATTTTCAATTCAGCAACCCAGCAGAAAGTATCAACAAAAAGTACGGCACACGCGATGCTATATCGACTTCCAACTTTTTCGAGGACTTATTACCATAGTAACTCATTGAATATGACGAAATTTCATTGTTATTTCATGATAAAACACACAGAACCCAATTTGGAACAGTCAAGTCAAGCGCATTCGCATTCTATAGCATAGTTGTTTACTGAACGTTGCTACATAACGTTGAAATGTTCACACTTCATAATCAGTTGTTTAAAGAGTCTTCTGTGCTAACCAGTGATCAATTGCATACATGTTATCGTTGCATCCATCAGAAAGCAGCGAATGAAAAGGGGAAATAGTACGACTGAAATGTTGTCAGCATTTAGCACTAACTGCTGTTCACTCATGACTTATGAACAATAATCACATGTGATTGAATGGATTGTTGCAGCTGGGAAGGAACTAAGTTCGTGCAAATGTATTTGGGCATAAATCGATTGGTGTAACAATGGATAGTGGATGACACAATGACTTAACTCGTCGTATAAGAAACACCCGGAAAAAATTGTAAATTTGTCGCTCACCAGTTGTATATCGCCATAGAGGATCAGCTCATCCACAGCAATGTTTTCAATTTTCGTTAGAGTGATAAAATTCGTCACAAGAACATAGGTGAATGGCGGCGCCTTGGCAGATGATCCATATACCTTCTAGAATAATTCATTAATTGATCACCATCATTTTGTTGTTAATCATTCAATGATCAAATAAAATCCAATCAATCATCAGAATGCTAATTTTTGATTTCATTAGTCTAGTATTATCAGATCAGAGATTACTCACACTAATCTCTTGCTCAAGATTTGCATATTCCATTCTTGTTGGAACAATTGCTTGAACTTGAAGCCACAAAGCGACATTAACTAATAAGAGCATCACCAGTATTACGACCATCACAATGAATTATTATTAACGTTTATGACGACAGCAGATGATAATGATTTGCTTCTGCTTAACGTACTGCATCGCCCATCAGGTAGCAAGCATTTATCTGAGCACATTCATCTCCGAGACACCAACACTTCTGTTGTTTCTCTATCTTGTGAAAGCTTCTCATTTTCAGCAAAAATCTTCTCATCATACACTTTATCAGATAAAAGACCTCCACCGTGTTTATTGTTTTTCTTTTCTTTTTGATTTTTTTTTTGAAAAATCACTTTCGCAAAATATTTTGATGGTATGTGCTGGCATTTGCTGATTCGTTGATATTTTTGATGATGTTGCCATTGTGAAAGTACTTCTTCGAAATTGCATTTCACGCTTTCCGATGCATATACAAGCTGACTGATTGCACGACGACGGCAAAAGTTTCTTCTTCCTTTCACTGAACACTTTCTTCATCTATTATCTCATGAAAAATGACAGTTTACTCATGCACCATTCGTCGAATGCTATCATCTATCAATTCATTTATCAAATGCTCATCGATCACTTCGATTATTCATTTGCATTTTCTCTTAAATTTTCGAGTCTTCTCATATTGTCGTCTTTATCGCCGACGGATACCATATATCCTCTCTTGATCATTCATTCGATCGATGTGTGAATGCACTGCGATGTGTCATTAACCACACACGCAAGTAAAAACATATATGAAATAAAAGACAGGCCACTTCGAGTGAACCAAACCCAAAAGAAACAAGGCTAATTGACACTACCGGCTCCAACAACCATTCATTTAAACAAATGAGATAGAAAGCATCAAAAACTCGTCGCAGTAATTGGCAAACGTTACACGACAACAAACCACTTATAATTAATGGAGGTAAGTCTTCTCACATAAGGGCTGCTTACCAAAGATCACATGTTCCTGCATTTTCTGATGCATCTAAAGAAATTCATGGATATATGCATTTAGAAATAGAGCGCTCAAATGTGCTTAACATTTCAATCGAATTGCTGTTTGGGTTGATCAGCATTCCACCTCTCACTCATCTTCGCTCAATCTTTCAGCAATGATCTCTGAAACTTTTTCATCATCAGAATCCTATTGCATGGTTGCTATATTGACAAAAGCGATGCGAAAACTCAACGGATCAACAGTCATTTTTTCTTTCGTCCTCGCTATTCTTACTGATAGATACATACTTTCTAGTAACTGAGAAAAAATGGTTCGAAAGTTGTTTAGGAAAATAAGAGTAATCATCGTTTTGGAAATGGCGCTGATACCATTTCGATGAGGGGGAGAAAATTCTTTCATCGATGTAATTAGAATGATGATGTTTTTGTTTGAATAATGGCACGGCTAATTGCTTTAGTGAATACGTGCGTATGGCACAATAGAATTAATTAAAATATGATAAACAACTATCTTTTAAAACTTCGTCACTACCAGTAAGCTGTTCACAAAACAACGACACCGACAATGTTATGTGCATCACTCCTTCAACAACAAATGTGCGGAGGAGTGATGCACGTAACATGTCATGCAGGCAGCTCTTCATCATTCTCGCTTCAGTTCTTGCTATAAAATATTCATCGAAATTGCTCTTGCCTGAAGCCAGTGACCTATAATCTTCGGTTAATCAGTCATAGCAGCACTTTCAACAGCTATTGATCTTAGTTAGTTGCACGTTATTGTCTATATGTTGTGCTAGAGTGACGCTGCTTGCAGGAACGGAAACGAGGAACAATAGCCTTAGGCGCATCGTTGTCATAGACGATGGATAGATAGATTCGTATACAACATTCGATAGGATAGCATCGTCTAGGTGAGGTTGAATGCTGCTCCGAGCATCTATTTGACGAGTTGTCTCGAATAGTACTAAGAAACACAATCAGTGCTTTCTGATATTTCTCTCTTTCCTTCATCTTTCAATTCGTGCAATTTTAATGATGATGTAGATCGATTTATGGATATCACATAATGCCTTAATTAGTTTTATTATTGATGTGACAACATTTGTCATGCAGCAGGCATGTACAACCAACCCAATTTCCATTTCTCGGGCAGTGTATAAATTAATGCTATCATGCATTCGCTTGACTGATTGCACAGAACAAAGCAATCAAATTTTTTTGCGTTTGCTCTCCATTTTAAGAGTTTTATTGGAGCTTGAGAAGACTTATTTGGAATTCTTGCTATCGCTAACTTCTTATCATCATACTTTATATAGTTAGTCTTTCGTTGAATCGTAAGAATATAACTACGGTTTCGTATTAATTCGAACGTTATAGGTGGACCGATAGCAGTAACGATCATAATGTGCTATCATACTGCTTGTTTATGAAAAGATTGCGAGTGTTATTGGTGCTGCATGATGAGTGGTCAGCTCATGGGTATTCCAATATGGGCTTGTTACGCATTCGGAGCATGTTTTTTGTTGCTAGTAATTGTTCTATTACTCGACTATTTCGTGATTCGAAGAAATCC
The DNA here is from genome assembly GCA_035041965.1 of Anisakis pegreffii. Lineage (NCBI taxonomy): Eukaryota > Metazoa > Nematoda > Chromadorea > Rhabditida > Anisakidae > Anisakis > Anisakis pegreffii. Next base: position 55,254 of record JAPYMA010001339.1, on the reverse strand, counting down.
ACTTGGTGGTACGTGTTGTTCAAGGTCGCATAAATTTGTACATTTCAACGACCATACCATTCATCAGAAACGAAGCACGAATATCGTTCTCAATGTTTGATTGACTGACGACTCATTGACGATTCTTCGTTTATTCGTGGAGCATGCTCCTTAAACATTTCTTTTGACGCCAATCTATTCACAGGTAATTTTACTGATTGTTAGGATGATGATAGCTTTACATGTAATTACCATTTCACCAAGTCAGAGCATCTGCTAAGTAAAAAATAATAATGTCATTTAAGGTTACTATTATGATGATTGTGCTGCATTTTGTTGTTCAGACTCTCACATTAAATGAGCATAATACACATTTCAATGCGTTTCAATCCCGAAAAAAACTTTCGTCATGAATGATTTCAAACTGTCAAATTCATCTAATCGAGGTTTATTTTTCTGAAATTGCTGTCATGTTCAGTTATTATTTCAAACATTTAAATACGTTCAACTTTTCACAAATTATGAAAAATTTCGTTAACGGTGAAGAAATGTTGTAGATCCTTTTTTCAGCATTAGTCATATGACCTGATTGAAAATGGAGAAGGTCGCGAACTCGCTATTCGAGACCCTTGAGTGATGATTATTCATTATGACATCATTATTGGTGATTTCATAATGACAATTCTTTTACACGTGGATGTTAGCATTCATTAAACATGATCATCAAAAACAATTGCATCGCTTTCATTTTCAACGAACAAAAGTTGTATTCAATTGAACGAACGCCTTCAAAAGAAAATACTTGTATTCAACTTGAAGAAACAAATTTTTGGATGGAAAAAAATGAAACTCTGGAAAGTGCAATTCTCCGCTCATAAAAAAATGTCTTTTGACCTAAAAAACAACGCCTGTGAAATTTCATTCCAAAACAATTGGTTTGAAAGGTCGAAAGGAATGAATTAACGACCTTACAGATCAATATTTTTTGGGCGAAATCTCACACAGATTACTTTTAGATCTGCAGCTCGGGAGGCAACATTTTGAGGCATTTGTTTCATTTGTGATTTCTTTACTGCTCCAGAAACGTCTGTCGAGGCCAAATGTAAATAAATCATTATAAGCGAAGTAGCCTCTGCATGCGTTATTGGGATATCGATGACAGTTGTTTGATATGCACACATATACGTCTGTGGTCCCTGATGTTTCTTGCTTATTTATGTAATTGAAAGCATTTTATGCGATATTCCTGTCATAATCATATCAACATTTGATTGTCCAACGTATTGTTCCGTCTAAGAAATGATCAGATGAAATTCATCAAGTATTCAACTTAAATATACATCAATTTTGGGTTTTGCTGTGTGTTTTTCATGTTGCTTTTGATTCTCCTTCATCGTATCATGAGCCTTTCAGAATAAGAGCAATAGTAAAGAATATATATTCTGTTGTTTTTATTTGTTCATTTTGTTGTTGCCTCAAATAAAGACGAACATATATAAAGGAATGTTCGGAATGGCAATTCAGTTTTGTTACGCAAGAATGCAATATTTTATAACTATAATTGAACGTTCTCTTAAATATTATTCACACCTTCCAATAATAAATGGAATTCAGTTTGACATGATATGTTATTGTGCAATCACGTCGTAAATTTCTTCTAATATCTATCAATCGACGTATCAAAGTAGACATCGATCGATTTGATGAGTAACCGTGCTGATGACAAGCAGTATTGTAATTACTGAAGTTTATCAAGGAGTTGAAGTCGTGTAAAGTGAGACGAGACCATGTCGATAACGAAATCAAGTGCCGTTCCATCGCGCATCTTATCCTAAGCAAACATTTATTCATTCAAGAAAGTGCAAATTACGAGGCAGTAAAACGCGAAGATTTTGTGCTGAATCGGTTGTTAGCATGTCATATCGCTTCTTTATAAATCTCAATCCAAGCATTCCAGAAACATCAAAAATTCAAGGATACTAACGCTAAATATTGTTACTATTATTGTTGAGGTCAACGTCAGGATGAATAAACAAGTCGTAATAAATAGACGGCACTATGCAAAACCAGCATTACCTAAAGAGAGCAGGCGCAAACGGCTCCCCATATACTTCAGTCAAAAATACGGTGAATGGATTTACTAGATGTGCTTTCTTATCTGCGAAAAGCGCAGAAAGTGAGCGAGCTCTGTAATGATTTTACTGCAAGAAAAACAAATGGCTTACTTGCGTTATTGTTGCGGAAGCACTTGATGACATATCACACCTATCCGTCGCCTCTGAACTGTTCGGTTGTTGTGGCCTATTACTATGCAGACGCCATTGCTTCTGAATTGTTTTTGCAGCGTTCTTGTACCGTATCTCTTCGGCTTTTCGATGCACTTCCTCATCAGTCGACACCGACAATTCAGATGCACGATTTCTGAGTGTACGATGACTCGGAGTCGATGATGACGATACAGAAGAAGTTGAATCTTCAGACTTTGATGCACTTGAATCAGAATTTGAAGCGGTTGATTGACGAGACGCTGATGGTTCACTTAAGATCAAGAACTTATTTTAAGAGCACGAAGCGCGCAATTCATATTGTTTCATCGGACAAACGGAAATCTGATTAACCGATTGCCGGAATTTGCGAACGAAAAGAAGAAGTTTTACCTTGCATTGACTAGATTCTTTAGGTCTGTCGAGTGAACCGGCGTTAAGGAGTTGGCCATAGTAGTGGTATGATTGGATAATAGCGACTGCTGATTGCCGCTCGTGGTACTGTTTCGCAACTGGTGTTGACTAGCTGCTGTAGTGTTCATTAAAGAATCAGATAAATTCTTTTTGTTCGATATCCGTATCTTCTCAGCACCGGTCGCGCATCTTTGCTGTATCGACGATATTCTGAATATTCTTCATTTCGTCATTAATTCTATGCAATTGTGATTATTGTGAGGCGAATTATCCATCTGACCACCCTTGTATAAACGTTCATTGCAGGCATGGTAACATAATTTTGCTAACCAAATGATCTTTATCTATTAATAACTCCGTGAACGGACCGATTTTTTGCTGTTTTACGGTCGTTAGCTGCTGCTTCATTCTTGTTCTTCTCATCAGCAAGTGCTTTGATTTCCTTTCGAAGATTTTGAATAACCACACTGAAAGTAACCAGTGATCAAAAAGTTTAAAAGAAAAAAGCGAAGCATACGCTCTCTAAAAACTAACTAATATAATACTAATGACATCGCTTGCGTTCAAAGTAATAAACGCGAAATTTCGACAATGCTTTATGCATGATAAATGGTAGCATCCTCTTGTCAGCATGACAACTTCACGATCATACTGTGAAGTGTTGAATCTGAGTGCATCTGTTCACCTTTTTGCTCTAATTCTCTGCTGAGCTTTATCAAGTTCCTTCACAAGTTTCGATTCACGCTGCTTTTGCTCGTCATCAATTTTGAATGAAGGGTTCGTAATCGGTCTCTTTGAAAGACCAAATGCATTGACGCGTTGTAGATCGCGGTGCATCATACCATTTCGATGTTTTAGTTGCATTTGTAAGCAAACAACCAAAGCGATCAAGTCAGCACGATTGCATGTTGACAATGCTGCAAATCAAATGAAAATTCATTATGAACTTCCATAACAAATTTTAACTACATACTAATAATCTTCCTTGATCGTTCCGCACAACCCATTTTATTTATCTCATTTCAAAGTCAATGAACATTTATCAGTTGGCTTACATGCAGTTACTGCTTCTGAATCGCGATATATCTTTTCCAGTCTTTTCTTGAGTTGTTCATTTTCATTCTTCAATTGTTCTACTGAATTATGCAACGTACTCAGCTGTTCACGATGTATCAGTGTTTGTTCTCTGAAAAAAAAAAACTGATTCTCTCAATTGATTCGGTTTCAGTTTCACGCCAAAACACTCCACTTGGATTTCATTTTTCCGCTTTTATCTTACGCAACCACGTAAAAACGCATTTGAATTGATACATCCAGTTGGAAGTTCTTATACCTTTCAGTATCCGTAAATTTCGTAATTTTTCTGTCATATAACCACCAACGACAACGGTTTCACCAATAAAGAAGGCATCATAGCAATAAAGAAGATGACATTTTGCAGCAAATGATGATGGACTACCATCTAATACATAGACTTGTTATTCGAAACATCAACCTGGAGAGTGGTGCAGCCGAATTAAGGCACTTTTTGAGTCGTTGGCATTCGTTTTCAAGTGATATGATCTGCTCGCGAAGATCTGTGATTTTCATGGCTTTTCGATCGTCTTTTAATCGACTGCAAAATCAGTTTGAATTAAGCCCATCTAAAAGTAGCTGGTAAGCAATAAAATTCTGGGAAAAAAATGCTTCGGAAACTAGAACAGTCCACTGGAAAATTTCGAAACTAGAATTGCTGATAGAACTTTGAACATTTTGCGATAAACTAAAATCGTTTATTGCTTTATCTTTATTAGTAACAACCTATTCGTCGTCTTTTCGCATTGTAGCGCAACAAATGATAACTAATAATGACAAATAATATAAGCCAGATTTGAATAGAAACAGTTCAAATCGCTTATTTACGATAAATTTTTTGAGGAATAACCTTTCGATTAACACTTCTTGAGAAATTTCATAATTTCGGCTCATTAATAAGATGATATTGATAAGGAAAGGTCATTGAAAGATTACGAAATGAATGAGATAAGTAAATGAATAACTCATTTTAGAGTCAAACACTTTGGCTTAACAACATTTAACGTTATGATGCAGCTGATTGCCTGAATCCCTTACGTATGATAAAATATCATACAATTTGATTGGTCAAGAATGGTTGTTGATTGAATGAATATTCAAATGTTAATTTTTTGCTTATGATAATCGGAGTTGAAGAGAAATGATTAGTATGAGGTCGTATCAATACAAGCTTTGACTTCGAATTTCTTTATGGTTTCTGAAGTTGATTTTAGTAGAAATTGAATGAGGGTCCTATGACCTGATTTATTCTTACATTTTATTTCCTATTCATCTATTAAATTGTGCTTTTTTCGCAGTTGTATCTTACTTACGATTAGTGACACAACTATTGAGCTCAATTTGATCAAATCCCTTTACTTGCATTGATTTATTTTATTACTTTCTCGTTTATTACTATTATCCCTTTTCTAGTCAGTTTTCCTTAACGCATCGTGTGCTTCATCAATCAGTTCACTACTTGAATATCTGAATAGCAAATCGTTTATTGCCCAAAGCAATGTAACCAAAGTGTTTTGCAAAGACGAAATGTTCTGGCACTAAACCGTTTCTACACTGAAAACGTCCACGCCACAACGTCCCTTAAATGTTCCTTATAATTCACTTCTGAAACACCTAAGATGAAGAAGCGATTATGAACTATTGAAGGACTGAAATATGGTTTAGGGCGATTCGTTTGATCAATGCTAATCTAAGTGACAATAGTTTAATTGATCAGTTTATGGTAATTGGATTAGAAATAATTCGATTTTTGCATTGACGATTTGTGCATTTAACGATTGTTTTGGTTCAAGTATTTGTCGAGGAGTATCGCAGTTTTTGATTAGAACCCGCGACGAAGACGAAATTTTTTTCTTTCTATCGATTCATCGCTTAATCATAATTATTGCAATAAAGCAACAATTTCGTTTAAAACGACGGAAAATGTAAACGTCAATTGATTTGTCCATTCTTTTCCGTTGAGGTTACAATTATGCTTTGGTGTGCACTTTTGTAACGTTTCATATGCTCAGTTCGAATGAACTGTTCATATCAGGACAAAATTTGATTCATTTCGTGCACAAATTATTGCTGAAAGAACATTCGAGGAAGCAAACAGTGAAACAATATTAATGTAGAGGAAAAGCAGATGAGATGATAATGAAGCAAGCAACGATAGTATCAGTTCTCTCGAAAAAACATACTTGACTTCATCGGATATTTCACGTATCATCGCCTCATATTTGAGATTCTTCTGTTGTAACGAATTAACGATCGTTTGACGATCGTCTACACTGGTTGAATTTTTTGACTGAAATACAGCGACACTTCAAGATCGTGAAAATTTTATGGAAACTTGTTTAGCACAATCGTTCTAGGAAACGGTATGTATTACAAATAATTCGGTCTTTTTAATCTTGCCACAACGTTCAGCATTTATATTCCATATGAAGCTATGCAATAGTCCCAAAATTTCAGCGAAAAACTCAAAGCATTTTCAACATGATCAAGTCTTTTCTTGAATTGACACTCTCTTTTCTGATTTTTGAATTCAGATATATAAAAGTTCCTATTTGAAATTCAAAGTGTTGATAGTTCTCATTCCAAGGATAAATACAGTAAATCTTGAATATTCGGACACCTCTGTTTCGAAGCTCATTCGGATAATGAAAACGATTGGATAAAACAAAATCCAAACATGCATTAAAAGTAACATCAGTGGAATAGAGCTCAGCCATGAGCAAACGGTAAGTTAGAGTTGGGAACCGAAGGTTTTTTTCGATAGCTATCGATCGAATACCCTATCAGTGGTCACCGAAATTCGGTTTTCCGTGGCCACTGATCGATCAGGTTTGGGTTTGTGGCCACCAAATATGTTTACCGGACGGTGACTATTGACCGAAATTCGTAGGCCAGTAATCCAACTTTACATTGTAGTAATGTTAAAAATACAACCATCACTGATTTTTGGAATATTTTCCAATCCTGGTTTACGTTGGTTATAAAACACCCTAAGCGAGATTCCGAAGAAAAATATTGCAACTGGAACTGGTGTAAAGTACTAGTGTTGCAATGAACTGATTGTGAGTGTTACTCAATTTTTTCGATTTCTCTCTCAGGTTTTTGAAGCACCGATTAGAAATGATTTTCGCACGAAAGGCAACGATAATTGTATTGGACTCATTCAATGATCTCTTTAAGCATTGAATGAACGATGTGATTGCGCATGGCAGAAGGTGGCTAGCAGATCGTTGCGATTGAATTCTTTGCAGCTATCTCATATATATAATGCACTGAAAGATCAGTCTATAATGTTTCCGGCCATCTGAATACCTGAGGGTCCGGGTACGTGAGGTTTTACTGTATCAAACGCTGCAAGCAGTAGACAATAAAGCAAGCACAAACAACAAGATCGCAGATAAAAAACTGCCTGCGAGATTAAGACGTTACGCAATTGGTGATCCTTTTTGGCCGCTTCATTTGCACATCTTCTTAATCGAGTCTTCAAAACATTGTTCTCCTTCAAGATTATCGCGTAGTTCTGCAAAAAAAAAGTTTTTAAGTAAAACAATTGCATTCGATTTTCATCCGTTAAAAAAATGCTTCGCAACAGGAAGTATATAACTTTATTTGTTCATCAATATCAGTATGTTTCAAACGATATAATCAGATTCCAGCGTAATTTCATCGCGTCATGTTTGATGGAATACTCTAGTCTTATAGACTCTTCGTTTTCACAAAGAAATCACGCAAATTAACAAAGAGTTATACACACGTACACGCTTCATATTCATTAATTTTTCTTGCAAATCATCAATTTTTTCACGACTCGGCGATCTTCCATAACTATCACCTCGTACGGCATACGCAGATAACGCTGAAAGTGGGCGTTTTTCATGTTCTGTACATTTTCATGAGAAAGTGTTCTACCAAAATATCACATAAATATGTACATATGACATAATTTGTAACACATCTCATTAATTATGTTTTTCTGATAGCAGGGAATCAGCTGCATGCGATGATTTGAAGAAAGCATTGGATAATGCAGCAAGCCTGAGCATACATGCTCCTAATATTGCTCCTAACAAAAATAATGCTCCTAATATTCCCATATTGAGATGATATCTTTAAATATATCTGGATGTGAAGGAATCCTTCCCGTATCATGTGATAGAGCAGAGTCTGCTGTATGTGAAGGCGGGGATGGATCATGGTGTTATTGAGTGCTTTTGGATGTGCAGGTCGCTTGAAAATAGACTCTTCATTTTCCAAGATTAGTGTCTTATTGACCATCCCAGATTTCAAATGTATAGAATTCGGCAGTTTAAGCGTTTCTCTCAGTTGTATGGCATAGCTTCAGAAATTTTGCTGCATCTATCGAATCAACAATAAGCATTATCAGAGAAGATATTTTGGATCGTCAAATTTTAAAAATAATTAAAGCACCTCGTTTTTGTAGGTCATTATCCACATTTAGTGGAAGTAAAGTCACGGATGATGGTTTCAGATTCAGTTTTGATTTCTTCTTCATTGACTCCTTCGCACTGCTACTTCCATAGATCTTCCTGAGCAGTTCATGTCGATTTATCGTACCTCCTCCTGCTGTTGCTGCTGCTGATGTGCTTGCGTAGATCAGTTGTGCATCTCAACAAATCTCTTCTTTTTTTCGCAATAAGCAAATTCAACAGGTGCTTCAGAAGTGCTCAATTTGCAATTCATCCGATTTCAGATGAATCCGAACTACCAGAGAAGCCAATCAGTACATAATCAACCAAAACAACTTGAGCGTAACCTAACCATCGTTGCTCGCCCGATCAATTGAATTATAACGGCGGGTAGGACGATGATCGCCAGTAGAATTATTGCCACTTGAGGTTGTTGCCGAATAGTGATAATTGCTAGCGGTTATTGTTTTTACGATGGACGATTGAATTTCTTGAGGAAGTTGCGGATATTGAGGGCGAGAAGAATGTGATGAACGTTTTTTGATAACGTCGCCCATTCCCTTGCCGTTGTTGCACAGAAAACTCACATGAAGAACTGATCAATGAAATAAAATAACTTTATTTGAAGAAACTGCACATGAGACGAACACTGTTCTAATCACTAAATAGCCTTTTGATAGTAGCAATTTTCTGGATTATACCTATATCATTACAAAATACGTGTGCATCATAAAGAGCGTAATACATGCCAATCATTGACAGTATGTTATGTGTGCTACCTTGTAATTTCTCTCGTTTTAGATAACTTTTGATTCTCATATTTAGCTGTTCATGGTTGAATTATGCACTGAATGAAGCGTTGAGCATCGAACGAAAATGCTCAAAACAATAACAAGCGCTTTATTTCACAATTTTATGCATGCATTTGCTGCATAATATAGTACGATGAATGATCAATAGAGTTTGTCAAGTTGTTTGCATTTTACATGTTTGAATTTTGTTATAGTATGAGTAACAAATGTTTCTGAATTTTGGGACGATGAATGGTTGAGAGTTTGAGTTGCGGGTCATCATATAGTTCAAAAAATGGATTCACCTATCTCGAATCTTTCTCTTGCTTCGCTCTAGTGAATTTCAACTAATTTTCAATGCACTGTCAATCAATCGTGCATTAACAATTTATTTATTTCTACGAATGAACACTCTGTAGCATAAACGTAAAATTGTCTAATAAAAGCAAAATTCAACTTTTTGTTGCAAACAGCATTAAACTGAACATAGCTGAAAAAGTTATGAATAACAACATACAACTCTTGTTTTCTTTCACATTGACGTAGATAAATAGTTGAATGAAAAAGGAATTCAAAAAATGAAGGTATAAGTAAAAGAATGGCAAAACTTTGGACAATATGCAAAATGAAATAAAATCGAACACAATGCAAGCTTAACGATAGGAGCGAAATAAGATATCAACCAACGGTTGCTAGGGAAGGTCGCTGAAGTGATGTTGTGCTGATCATTTTCGGACCTAACGCTTCTTCCTCTCTTTCATCCGGATACATCAATCAACAATCTTGTTTGTCAGCCACCTTGAAAATTGTCTTCATAATCGTTGTCCTCATTCCTCATAAACCCGTCTAGTTATATTCAACTATTGTTTGCAATTGCTTGCGCATTGTACATGATCATTACTTTTTTTTATGCACTCGAATCTCAGTGATTCATTTTTAATATTGTTACAAGCTTTTATTGCTCTACACTCATACCACGTCTTGTAGCAGTAATTCGTTCCAGAGGTAGCGGTACAAATCAACTAATGACCTTTTAAACTATTTTTGGTGCTCTGTTGTAATGTGCATATACTATTGCTGCTGTCTGGTACAAAAAACTGAGAAGGCATTTCAAATAAATCTCATATTTATTTTATCCTGCTTATGGTTCGTCTCTCCCAGAAGTCACGGATAGTGATCAGTTCATCAAAGTCAGGCGCAACTGATTCTTTGCATAAATCTCATCTAAATAACACCGTTCAAAGACAGAAATGAAGCCCTGATTCATCGGCTGCAGGTGTGAAATGCTAGAGGAAGGAGGTAGGCCAAGATAATAATAGTAAGAAAAACAGCAGTTCCATCTAAAAAAACTGGGAAAATCAGCGATATTTTTCAGGGTAACCGAAAACGTTATTTAATCTGAGTAGCATCCTGAATGGAATGCCTTTTCCTTCAGACGCCATGAGCCGAGGTATGAGTGCATCATCATTTCAGACGAGAATATATAATCGCTTTCAAAAATCTTTTATCAACATTCATATTCGATGTTAACTTTAAATCGATTCACTTGTTTCTGAGCAAATTCAAAAGAGGAATGATTGCTTCCGAATGATATATGTATTACCGCATTTCGAGAATCTGCTATAAGTGAGTGATCCAAACTTCCTTCATGCGGCTGTTATTAGCGATTGCTATAAGCATGCAAGGAGCATAGCTGGATGCGACGCTGTAGTAGACACCGCAATGCAAACGAATGCCATTTTGCAGCGCTTTTCGCGTCGACCATTGGTCTTCGATCGTGTTCGAATTATCATTGGTCGCCCTCATGAGAGTGGACGTTTTAGCGCGAGAAATTGTAGCTTAATGCTCCGAAAGTTTCTTGGTGAGCAGGGTTGTTCCCTCAATATGCTAATGTTTCGTTGAATGTTGTCTAAATGACGTTTTTGATGGGCCAAATACAATGTATTTATGACTTATTTTGGCAGCGGTTTCGTTTTATAATCGGTTCTTTTGCTGATAACAGGCGCCACCGCGCCATTACAGATGCTCGTGTGTTCATACGCTCCCTAGATAGCCTCATCACTGGGCTAAGCGTAAGTCTAAGCTTAACTCTTTAACCCCATACTCCTGATTTAATTTTGAAGTGCATATCTACACATGGGTGAAGTAGTTTTAAGCACATGCGCGCAGTGGCGCCCGTTATCAGCAAAAGTACTCCTTAATTAACATTTTATTTCTGAAGATGACCTCATCCGAAGAACTTTTATTATTCAATCTCAAGCGTGCTTTCATTGTTTCATTTGCTTCGTACTTGAATAGTCGAAACGCTGCAATTCTAGAGCGTTAACAAACGTTAATTTTACATCTTTATTTTTTCGGAAAATTCAGTGGCTAAAATTTCAATCGAATCGTCCACAACAAAATGGTACCGATACCAAGTCTCATGGATGAAGCAAAGGAAGGCTCTTATGGCTACGTCTATGGAGTTTCAGGACCTGGTAAGCGGAACTTTTATTTTGATTATCTCTTCGTATTCAACTTTGTATGACTTGAAAACAATTAATTCAAAATTTGCAGTGGTAACCGCAGAGAAAATGGCTGGATCAGCCATGTACGAATTAGTTCGAGTCGGTCACTCCGAGCTTGTGGGGGAGATCATTCGTTTAGAAGGGGATTATGCAACCATTCAAGTGTACGAAGAGACGTGTTCGTTTTACAGCTTAACGTTGATACTCTATTTGTGGTTTTTGATATATTAATTAGCGCATTGCTTAGGTACATTTTCATTAGCCTAAAGATTTTGTAGCTGCTGTGACGATTGGAGATCCTGTCCTTCGTACTGGTAAGCCACTTTCTGTGGAGCTTGGACCGGGCATTATGGGCTCCATCTTTGACGGAATTCAGCGACCGTTGAAAGATATTGCGGAATTGACCAGTTCGATCTACATTCCAAAAGGTATTCCCTATACGGTTGTGGAATGGTCTATTTTGTTTATGGGAATCATCAGTAACATGCCTTCATTCTCAATTTTCTTCAGGTGTTAACGTGAACGCACTTTCGAAAGATCTAAAATGGGACTTCCAACCCAATAAAACTCTTCACGTTGGAGACCATGTCACTGGTGGTGATATCATCGGTACGTTTCACGGATGAGTATGATTACTTCTCATTTTGCTGTCAGGTTTGCAGATATAAGCTGAGTTGTACTTGGTTGTTTCCTCGTGTCAAATTTGATTAGATTAAATTTTGTTGTCATGTTTATCACGATTGGAATACGCTTTAGTTCTATGTTCAGTAAATAAAGCATTTCGTTGTATTGATAATTTGATGTGTTTTTGCAGTATGTGCATATTAATGAAACTGAATTTTATTATTTTCAGGCTTTGTTCAAGAAAATTTGTTGATCAAGCATCGGATTATGTTACCTCCGACAGCGTGTGGTACAATCACATATCTGGCTGACCCTGGGCAATACACTGTCAAGGTTGGTTTTCTTTTTTGTTTGTCGCTTGTCGAATGCTACTCGGCATGAATATTCGGTGGTTAATCGTTCGTTTTGATTAGATTTTTCCCTTTAATCAGAGTTCAGTTCATAGATTAGATTCTCCTGTTCAGAAGCAGTCGTTTAATTTATAAGTTATTGACAAGCAATCAATTAACTATTTAGAAACAGTCATTTAGTCAGTCGAGTATTGAACTGGTTTGAAGTTATTTAATTTCTCGGATCAGACTGACTTTCCCATTGCAGGAGAGGATCCTAGAAGTGGAATTCGCAGGTGAAAAGAGTCGGTACTCCATGCTTCAAGTCTGGCCTGTACGTCAGCCAAGACCTTGTGCTGAAAAACTTGCTGCAAATTACCCGCTTCTATGTGGGCAACGTGTTTTGGATGCGCTCTTCCCTTGTGTGCAGGGTGGAACCACAGCTATTCCAGGTGTATATTTCGCAGCTTTGCCTATTTTTAGTGGTTTTTTTTTGAAGCCACATGCTTGCTGAAAGTATTTGTGATCAATTTTGCTATGATATTCGTTTAGGGAGGCAAAAAAAGTTTTGGCTTCGAAGCTGAACATCACCGCAAATTATTGCATTTCCATGTATTTCCAGCAATAAATAATGAAATTCAGGAGCGTTTGGTTGCGGTAAAACTGTGATATCACAGTCTCTTTCGAAGTTCTCCAATTCAGATGCAATTATATACGTCGGTTGTGGTGAGCGTGGTAATGAAATGTCTGAGGTAAGATTTAATCGAAAAGAGCTGAATTCTCATTCACTTTAAGAAACATCTGAGGAAACTCCTCATACGTTTGAGGAAATACCTACAATGAGGAGGGGTACGGTCGCTTGACTTCTTCATTTAAAGGTACTTCGAGATTTCCCCGAGTTGACGATGGAGGTGGACGGTGTCACGACATCAATCATGAAACGTACCGCTCTTGTGGCGAACACATCCAACATGCCAGTGGCTGCCCGTGAGGCATCCATTTACACTGGTATCACGTTGGCTGAGTACTTCCGTGATATGGGTCTGAACGTTGCCATGATGGCTGACTCTACTTCTCGTTGGGCTGAAGCTCTTCGTGAGATATCTGGTATGTCTGTCAGTTCATCCTTTCTAATGCTCAACTGCTTTCAACATGAATCCTTAGCCACGTATTCCTGCTGCAATAATTGCGTTGTCACGATCCTATATGACACATTTTTCATTTTTGGTTGTTGTCAGAATGGTATGTGCGTTGACATTCATCGGTTTCATGCTTTGTTGCTGACTAGATAAACGAGAGATATGTTTGGGTGATAATATGTTCATATATCAATATTTTTGTAGGTCGTTTGGGTGAAATGCCTGCTGATTCTGGTTATCCGGCTTATCTGGCTGCACGTTTGGCATCCTTCTATGAAAGAGCTGGAAAAGTCAAATGTCTCGGAAATCCAGCTCGTGAAGGCTCAGTCACAATTGTGGGAGCGTAAGTATTATGCATTTCATTCTCAACTGATTATGTCCCGTTTGATCCATCCACACTGAAGTAGGAGTCAGAAGAAGTATAAATTCAGCGTCCAGTAAGGCGGACTGTTTTCGTTAGAGTATTGTCATGATTTTTACAATGCACAATTAAGACCCCACTTTTTGATAACATTTAACATGAATTTTCTTTAAATTTTCATTCTTGGCGATTACAACCGGTAGTGTTTCAGCGTATCACCTCCTGGTGGTGACTTCGCCGATCCTGTCACATCAGCTACTTTGGGTATCGTGCAAGTGTTCTGGGGTCTCGACAAAAAACTTGCCCAGCGAAAACACTTCCCTTCAATCAATTGGCTCATCTCGTACAGGTTGGTCTACTGTTTACGAATTTGTGAGTTGTGGTATAGAATATATTATGTTGATTAGAACAAGAATAGAGAAAGGTTTATACATTCATTTGTATACGTTATAAGTACAACAACAACGCATCTAAAAATTTCCCTTCCTCAAAACGATAATTTTTTTAATGAAATATTATCGAAAAGTCATCATCAAAAGTACACAATGTTTGTATAATTTTATCAATGTCATTATCACGGTCAGTCTTATTATTCATAGCTTTACCGTCATAGTGATCGGATTTCTTTGAAAATCGTCGTCAAACTCCTCAAGTTGAAAAGGTTGTTGCCATTAGAAATGACTGAACTGTTGAACAAGACCATCATCTCCGTAAGCCATTTGCGAATGTCGTCTAGCTTCAGGAATACTGTACTCTTGAGCATTTCCTCTTTTATGCGCACCTCCTTTGATAATATTCACAATCGATGCCAAACATTCACACTCAATTTTTTAAAACTTCATTTTCATCTTGGTTATACTCGTCAAATATTGCAAATTGCAACATAAATTGCTTCAATGCTGAGTTGTTAACAGTATTATCATTTCTAAGTGTCTTAAAAACTATCAAACGTCATCCTTATTTAACAATGATTATTTTCCCTTCAAGTTACTTCTATAAATCTTATTTTATCTTTTTGAATAAGAATTTATAGTGTGTTGCTGAAACATGTTTTGATTTTTCTTCCAAACAATAATCAACAATTTAAGGTTATCTCATTTGTAATAGTTTAGTGAATTAAAACGAAACAAGTTGTAAAAATTTGCTAAGTTGAACACAATACTTTATCGCTGTCATTCACGTAAACCACGTAGCGATACCAAATGACAATAAGCGCAAGTGCGAATGCGCAGAATATCGACGTGCCAAATAATCCAACGACCACAGAGCCAATTATTGCAATAGTTTTCCAATGAACGTGATGCTGTAACGTTGGTTGTTCCGTTATTTGAAAGCAAACGTTTATGTTTCTATTCGTGTCTTCATTCACGTATTCTAACGCATCTGTAGTTGTTCGATGTTGCTCTTATTTCGTTTTTGATTTTTGTCTTTCAGTTTTTCACTTCAAATGCTCTCCTCATAATTACTGCCTTATTTTTCCATAGCAGTTCTGGTAAATTCTTTTACAACGCTTTTCAACTGCAGATATGGTTCACTCACCAGATAAAAGAACAGCAAAGAGATGAATAAAGCGTGTATAATCGCGTAAATCATAACAATGCAAAGAATGATTGCATTGAAGACAGCCAACTCGAGATTGTCGAGTTTAATCGATGCTAGTAGCATGAATAATGAGAGTAGCCATAGAACGCACATACCTATAATTCAGTTTGCATCAGTCAACATTTCACTCATCTCTTTCGTTACTATATTTATTTGCTGATGGCACCGTTTGTTTTTTTATTAGCATATTTATGGAGACATTTTTCGTTCACTGTTCTTTAGATTTGAACAATCTCAATTCACTGATGTATAATATCTCTTATGCATTTTATCGTCATAGTCATTCTGATACAACAAAAACAAGTGTGTTTTGGTATGTGCAGTTCTTTGAAGTTAGTCATTTGGAATGCAAAACGCTTTTTTTATGTGAGTCTCGCATAGTGACAGTTCTAGTTGAACTAAAAGTTGTTAACAAACCAATGTAAACTATAGATGAAACACGAAGTAATTCCATTAAATCAATTTCGAGTCCATTCGTTCCAGTATGCATGGTGTTGTTTTCCAGTATGCGATTATCAAATGCATCGTCAGTAATATTCTCGAATGTTCCGTTCATATCCAAAATTTCCGTCGCCTGATCCGAAAAAAGGATTAGCCAACGAGGTACATACATGTATTTCAATGATTTAAATTTGCTAAATTTTTCTTCATTTTCATCCTTGCGTTTACTTATAACATTGTGTAGATCAGGGTTTTTCAAGCAGGGGTGCCTGCACCCCTTGAGGGTGCGAGATAGTGTTCAAGGGGGTACGAGATAACATTTTGTTCTTTTTTCATAAATTAAAGTAGAGAAGGGCAGAGTTCAATGCATACGTATATGTTAATTAGGCGAGGGAGGATTTTAACGTGTAAAGAATATATTTTCCAAAAAGTTTCCCGCATGTATGAAAATGTATTGTTCATGCAACTATTACTTTTTTGTAATATTTTTTCTTTTCCAGGTGATCATTTTTTATATGTTACTAAAAGTATTTATAAGAAATTCTTTCGGTCGGGTCTACTTTTATTTTCAAATAAACGAGGGATGGGAGGACGTTTGAAAAATCTTAAGGGGGTGTAGGCGAATAAAAATCACTGGTATAGATAGATAAATTGCAATAAAGCTGAAATTGGGAGTGTTCATAATAGAGTTTTGAAAACAACCACGAATTCTGCTATATACACACCTCCCTCCGAATGCGGTACGGCAAAGAGAACTCATCACTGGTGTTATTTGCTGACGATTGACCGCCGAATATAGTTTGACCGTCGACGTGTATAATGAGTAGGATAACGAGTGCTGCGCTGAGCAGTAGTGCAGTTAGTTGCACGATCAAACTGACGGTACCGCTCTGTCGTGGCGGGATGAAGCAAAGCTTGTACGACATCGCATCGTCTCGTATCTCTTGTCTTTCAGCGCTTATGCCTTAACCGTCGATCTTTTTGCAACTTGATTAGAGCACACTGTATATGCTTTGATTGGATGAAATAATAGTAGCATTATTGAACTTCTTAAAAACAGTCTCATTAGATTTGTTGTCTTTAAATCAACTCTCGACTCTAAACGATTTTGAATGGCTACTATTATCATGAGTTCACTGTATCGGCAAACAAGTAATACATCAGTTAAGTGAAAAATGCTTGTTCTTACCGTTTTCTATCATATCGAATGTATTTCGTTGATGTACTTGATCTGGTGATGACAGCGTATTGTTATCACTTTGCAGTTCACTATCAACTGGATGTGCAAATTTATGCAAATTGTACTTACTGATAATATGTGCGTCCGTTTGTGATATTGAGAATAATGGTGACAGTTGGCTTACTGATTACGTTAAAAGACAGCAGACAAGTTGTATTTTGAGTAGAAAATATTGTCAACGAAAAACTTGCAATTTTGGTTGAGTATTCATTTTGTAAGCTTTGATTAGTAAAATTAGTAACGCCTTATTCGCTACTGAACGCATTATTCGAGTATAATTTATTAACGATTTTCCAAATTTGCTACCGGCTGCTGTTGTTTTCTTACCATCCGAAGCAATGAACATTGATCAACATTTCATCGTAGTAGTGGTGAGAAGGCGGCGTTCAGTGCTTTTTGTTTTCTTACTGACTTTTCGAATTATTCTTCTTATTAAACGTGACTCTGAAATTGATTTTAGAAATTAGAAAAGAGTTAGTGATCTATTTCTTAA
The DNA here is from genome assembly GCA_035041965.1 of Anisakis pegreffii. Taxonomy (NCBI): domain Eukaryota; kingdom Metazoa; phylum Nematoda; class Chromadorea; order Rhabditida; family Anisakidae; genus Anisakis; species Anisakis pegreffii. The sequence goes on along the minus strand of JAPYMA010001339.1, from coordinate 37,569 downwards.
CAATCTTATTTTTCACGAATTCATCAGTCGAGTCGTTCCAGATGCTGCTGAAATGTGTACACATTAAGGATGATAGATGATATAGCTGACATCGCTGTCATATGATAAAAGCGGTAATCAACGACCCATTTTGATAGAATGAGATTGATAAGTTGATAAGCGAAGGAATGAGGCCACACTGATTAGACGACCAACAAACGGTAGATAAATGGACGAACATTTCTATATGCATTGAAGCATTGCTTATGAGTTGATGAATCGAAATGCGAAACCAACAGTTAAGCAAAAGCTTACTTCGAGAGTTGCCCTTGGCAACCCGTTATGACCGACCGACCAGCAACATAACCGTCAAGCAGCTAACTTGCTGCAGTTACTCGTCGTTGTCTATCAAATGAAAATTGTGTGCTGTTGCTACTAAATATCATGATTTGCTTGCTTTCATCTATTGAACGAATGAACAACATGTTATGAAACTAATGTCTAATGTTGGTCAAATTGCCTATGCTGTATTCAGCACATGAACAAATTATATTTTCCCGTCTCGTTAACTTATTAATAAGCTATGTTTTATCTTTGCAGTCCGTCAGTCTTTAATGTTAATCATCACAGATTAATTTCACTAATCACATATATTGTGTGTTACATTCATATTTATCTACATATTGTAGTATAATACAAGTACAAGACGTCGTGACTCACTCAGTTTTTCGTTCATCATGTGAATCGTTCTCAAAATCTCATTGCATAAGTCGAATTAATTTCACATTTATGATGCTATATCTGCATATATTTCAAACAATAACGAAAAAATGCACTTAACAGAGCGATTTAGTTAAGACATTTTAATTTCCAGCAAGTATATGCGTGCGTTGGATGATTTCTACGAAAAAAATTTCCCAGAATTCGTTTCATTGCGAACCAAATGCAAAGAGATCCTACAGGTGTGTTTGTTTTTGTATGTCGTCGTCTTTGAAGGCATCCGTCGAACACTTATGTTTCATTGTAAAATGACGCACTCGTCCCAAAAGAAATGTTTGATTGAGTTCATCAGGCAAATTCGACTTTATGCGTCATATCTCCTTGGTTTCGATTTCTATTACTATCATCTTGTTTGATCTGTTTAATCAGGTCCGACATTCAAAATTTGAGCGGATGTGGTAAATGATCATATTTCATGTAGTTCGTTTATTCGTTCATTCAAAGCCTGTTGTTGGTATAAAATTGACTGTTTTTAAGGAAGAGGAGGATCTGTCAGAAATTGTGCAGTTGGTCGGCAAAGCATCACTGGCTGAATCGGATAAAATCACATTGGAGGTGGCGAAATTGTTGAAGGATGATTTCTTACAACAAAACGGCTACACTCCTTACGATCGTTTTTGCCCTTTCTATAAAACTGTTGGCATGTTGAAGAACATGTATGTATAGTATTGTTTTCGTTTTTGGTTGTTTTGCGATAATGAAAGGCAGTTTGAGGATCAGATCTCAGAAGAGATTATTTATCTGTTTGCAGAAAAACTGTGTTTCGCTTTTCGTTTCTGAATCGATATTTATTTTGAGCACTTAGCATATCCAGCCGCTTTTACTGTTCAAAAGAGAACGGTCTTATAATTGCTTACTTAAAGTTTATCACATTGCTTCAAATTATTATTAGGTTGTATTATTTGTTCGCCGTGATCTGACTTGAACTGATATAGTTCGCTTTAGGATATCATTCTACGACTTGGCTCGTCATTCGGTTGAGGCAACAGCACAAAGCGAAAACAAGATAACGTGGGCAACGATTCGTGATCACATGGGTGATCTTATGTATCAGCTTTCTTCTATGAAATTCAAGGTATATATTTCTTGTAGACTCTCCGTTTTTTTTTCGCGTATCATCTGTCTTGCTGTATTTTGTCATTACTTCTCGCTATCAAAAGAAATGTTGTTTTTGATGCGTAAAACATTTGTAGGATCCGGTCAAAGATGGCGAAGATAAAATCAAAAAGGATTATGACGAATTATTGGAGCAGATGCAGACTGCTTTCCGAAATCTCGAAGACTAAAGAAAATTAACTGATCAATTTTTCTTTTTCATTGAATTGAGTTGTCTTTGCGCCCGCTTGAAGCGGAGATTCTTTCTGAAGTGATTTAATCGCCCAGTTTGTCTATCTCTGCATTATTGCTGCGAAGTTTCAAACTTTACAGTTTTCATTTTGTTGTATTAATTATTATTAATGATTGATTCTTCGTTATTCAGTGTACAGTACAGTTTTAATAAGCGATTATAGCATTCGCGTTCTTTTCTCTCTGATTCGTAAATCTACCATTGTAACGGAAGTTGGTCTGGTTTGAAGGTGCGCCAAAGTTGTTCAGATTGTGATGATTCACTATGAATGGATTTCGTAACTTTCAGTTTCATCCGTGCTAGTTTTCACATGGAGAGGAGAAGAAGTGGTTTGTTTCGTGGAAAGGAACGACATTTGATGTATTCTCGCTTAGATTAGATGTGACTTTTGAATAGCTTTTTCTAAACTCTAGCTGATTGTTCTTTCATTTCGTCGGCTGGTTTTGCGTACGCATCACCATTTCCAGTTGTTTGTTTCTTTGTTCAGTTAACAAGGAAGTAGTACAGTTTTACATTTACAGCTGACAATAGTCGTCCATTGAAGTTTCTGAGGTGGTTTCCAATGTTTTGAGTTTACTCGGCTCCATTAGAATCGTCTTCAAAATAGCGAGGATGAATCTTTGAAGTGTGCTCTATTGTGAATACGCCTGTTGCATATAGGTTATTATTCTAATAAAAAATAGAAAAAGAAGCAATAATTTATGTCTCTCTGTATGTGTTTATAATCAATATTGTGATGTTGCTGTATCGAATTTCATTCCTTATTAACAGTGTTCTCATGAACTTGTGATAGTATTTTTATATTGACATCAGTAAATAAAGATTTATTATGCTTAGTTGATCGTGGTTATTTCGCATTGTATTCACATTGCTGCGACTGCTGCTCGCATCATCTAAGTAACGGGACACCTGCAGTAATAGTAAATATGCACGTATTTTCGCCAAACTAATTAATTAAAGATATCGGTCACCGCATAAAGTGTGATTGTTTTAAAATTAAACAGTTAAAACTAATCTGTCGCACTAAAATTGACTTCGTTTTCGAAACAGATTGAACTGTGAGGTAATCATGAAAAGAATAACCTTAAAAGATTGGCAGGAAGTAATTATTGGGTTTAGTAACTGCTATGAGTTATAAATTTATGTATTGAACGGAAAACAAATTGTTAGCATACAAATATGCATGAACTTATTTAAGGGTTAATTTATATGTAAATCAGTGAGCTGGATATTTTTTGACTGATTTAAATATGATCTTTTTTGGTGGATCGGAATATCCAGCAGCTATCAGCACTGAATTACTTGAGAGACTATTTCTCTGCCATCCTTGCGGAAGCCTCACAACGGAATACTATTTATTGATAATAATACACTCGCATAATATACATAGGTAATAATAGCAATAATAATAATAAGAATAATTGACAAGAATAATAATAAATGATAAACAAAAATAATGGTACATAATAGTGGGAATGAACAATAATAATGGTAATAATAGAAATGATAACTAATAATAATGAAAATAATAAATAATAATAGATAATGGTACAGATTAATAATAGTAGGTAAACAAAAACAATATTAATAATAAATAATAACTACAAAAATGATAAATAATAATAAATGGCAATAAGAGTAAATAACAATAATTATAATAATATTAATAAATAATAATAATGATAATGATGATAAAGATGATGATAATAATAATAATAGTAATAATAATAATAATAATAATAAATAAATAAATAAATAATAATAGCAGCAATAATACAACAATGGTAACTTATCTCATTATCACTGCAGTGCTTCGCAGAGAACACTTTAAAGAACAGCCAAAATCAGTTCTATTCTGTTCTGTTCCGCCCTTCAGCGGTTCTAATCTTGCCCTCTTTTTGAGAACCGTCCTGTTCTATTTTATTCTCGTGTCCTCTTTTGACAGTCGTTCTATTATATTCTATAACGCTCTTAAACGGCTCTATTCTATTTTATTCTGTGTGATCCTATTTTGAGAAAAATGTTAGCCTCTTTAGAAGCGATCAAGGCTTAATTACCCGTCATTAGGTAGAAAGCTAAAGACCACATCAGTTCGATAAAAGTAACAAATTTTTGCGCTTCAACAAGGTAATGAGTTAACCAGCTGCCCTAAAGCTCGATTTGATTAGCTCTTCAGAGCGATATATTATGTTTTTCATCAAAAACGACTATATTTTCAGCAAATAAAGATTGCTTTGTCCTTCCTTTTATGGTGAAGAAATATGAACGTCTAGGAATTGTTTTCAAGTGCTAAATAAGCCTGAAAATACGACTATCAACGAGCAGTTAATTTACTAGTGAGAAACAATTGAATGGGTCTTATAGGTTCAGAAAGTATCGCTTATATAGAAGTAACTTGTGGATTTCCATGGCAACCCGATGGTGTTTGTTGTCGTTTGACATAGAATGAATGTTTTCATTACTACCTTTATATTCTGTCATCAGCTGCTTCGGCTTATTTTAATATGTCTTATCCTGGATCAATAAATTTGCTGACTGATTTTATTTGGTGAACTTTCTGATCAAATGCTTTGCAGCTATCATTTTGAATCATTCAACCGATCGTATGTGAAGAAGAACTTAGTCGGAAGTTGTAATGAGTTTACAAACTTGAATTTTTAAAGTTGAATTTTTACGTAGTTTTTTTGTGTTGAAAAAAGCTGAAAGATTACAAAGAATGAAATGCAGAACGTGAAATGATGGGAGGAGTATTCGATATCTGTTGATTTAATGCTTCAACTCATTTAGTGTGATCGGTCAAGAATGAGTTCAATTGAATACGTTCCTCGTTCAGAGACCATCTCAGATATTACACTTCAAGATACAGAAAATGGCAGTCTTCGAACAACGACGTCCGTACTCCTCAGTATACTCGTTATGCTTTCCTTCTTGCTCAACTTATTGCTCTTATCTGCAATATTGTCCAGGTGATTACACATTGCCTTTAAAATTCCTCGATGTTTCATCTTGAAAACAGAAATAGTTTATGTGTGCGAAAGCTATTTCGATGCATTTTACAGTGCCAAATTGCGAAACGTGGTTCTGAACACATTGTTCTGCAATTTAGCTGTGCTGAATATCGTTGATACAGTGGCCGGTATGTTCATGTCGTTACTATTTGTTGCAAACGGAAAATGGCCATTTAGTGATGCATTGTGTCATTTCAATGCAGCTCTTCAGCAGGTTTGCTGCTTCTTAATCTTCGCACGTTTCAGTTTCCATTTTGATATTCTTTTATGCCAAGATTGTTCGCTTAGTCAAAAAGTGGTCACCATTTCCATCATTTTTATGAGTGTATGATCACAACTGCTTTTGCTTGGTGTTTCATCAAGATGAAATGGTTGTTATGGTTCCATGAACTGTACTGGATAGATTGAGTGGTTTTCGGCAATGCATAGGTGGTAACTAGCATTTTTTAGTTTGTACACATGGATTTGCTTATGGGCATAATGATAATGGCAATTGAACGCGCTATAACGCTCTTCTTCCCACAACTACGCACGTTCACATTTGCCCGTACTTTGTGCATACTGGCCGCACTGTTCACAATGAGCATTTGCTTTGCAATCCCCTTGTTGACGTCCAATATTCCAGTGAAACCATTCAGATTTAGATATGTATGCGCCGTTAACAGGTAAGCTGTACGATTGTTAGTATCAGATTTTGATAGATGCAATATTCAGAATGGACATTTATCGATTGCTCATGAGATTTTGCTGTGGAAAGCTTATGCTGTTCAAGATTTTGTTATGAATTCTAATATACGAATAGATATCACTCCAGGTTATTTATCCGATTGTCCAATAATGAGATATTGAGTTCTGTGTGAGTTCATTCAAAATACCGGTCTCGTAATTTTTGAACTGCTTCCAGTGAGGTGCCAATTCTTTATCCAATCATGCAAATTCTCGTATACGGTGGTTGCTTGTTCGTATCGCTCATTTGCTTTGGTGCACTTTTGTCACGCGGTAATCACGACAAATCTCGATCGTTACCCATACAGTCACAGGATTATTCGAGCTTCATCAAAAAGTCAAGAGCCTTACAAGACCATCACACGCAAACCAAGCTCGTACTCTTCTTGATGATCACATTCATACTCATTCAAGGACCAGATATTATTCTTACTTTCTATGTTGAAGTAAGCATTTTCATAGTATTTCCGATTTAGTTTAAAATTATGTTCAAGATACGTCACGTCGCTGAACCTAACGTTTTTGGATGATGAAACAATTCGCAGATGTAGATGTTAAGTGGATTAGTGTGTGCAATTGTAGGTAAGGAACAGTCGTGAAATTCTGCAGTATAGTGATCCATTTGAAGTACCTCAAGATGCAGCCACCATTCTCAACTGGTTGCGGTTTATCTACCCAATTATCGCACCTCTGCTTGTATGTCTTCATTATTGAATGATCACAGATTACTGAATTAAACGCTCTCACCAGCGTTCTAACCTATCCTAAAGTATCGCAAATTCAAATTTTCTTAACAAAATACCTCAAAGCCTCACAAATTTCACAGTTTTTATGATCATTCCTCATATTGAAATTCATTACAAAAGAAATCCATGTCCACAATATTTTGTTCCTTGGATAGCTTAATAACACATAACATTGTGAAGGAAGCTCAAAAAATCCAGTTTCACAATTGACATTTTTCGTTGCAAATATTCAGTTTTGTATCAGTGATGAGTTTTGAAGCATGGATGAAATCTTCAGATATATTCAGTCTGCAGTGATATTTGGTTGAAACTACAGCAATTGATGTGCTTTCGACATTACTTGAAAACGACAGGTATTGGCAGATGTTCAAGTGAACAATGTATGTTTTTGGGTTAAGAAGCTGCCGAAACGACACCTGTGAAAGCTTCCAAGAAATCGGATTCAGCATCATTCATCCAAAATTTCTCCATTATTATTGTTGCTATCATCATCATCACTATTGTCATTATCCTTAAATTGTCAAGTGAGAAGCAGTTATGTGGTAGGGGTATTAAAAGAAGCTCACAATAGCAGAAACTTTGATGTGGATGATGAGTGATGGTTGCCTTATTTTCTCAGTCAGACAATTGACAACGAAAGTTTCTATTGAGGTAACGGAGGAGGTGCAATGGATCAGAGTAATGTCATGACGTTAGTAGCTACACCCCAAGGACTGCACTTGAGGTTACCACCAACTCATGCTGACGAGCGACAAAAAATTTCGAACGATGTCTCCAGCAATAACAATCGGCTACAGTCACAGTATTATGGTACTTCAAACTTGAATAGTGTATCTGATTTTTGGATTCCTCGGCGAAGAATCTCAAAATTGTGTCGTCTAAATAATGCAGTATTTAATCTTCAACCCGCACTTTTACATATTCCACCATCACTGTGCATCCAAAACAACCATTTATTGTAGGTGTTCACGAACAACAGCAACTATACCTCAACGCTGATCGACTGCCTATGAAAATCGCAGACGACTGCTCACGTTTATCACAACATTATCAACGGAGCAACGCCATTAAACCTTCAAAAATTCCTCGTTTGAAGCGATTTGCTCATGGCTCCAAGAAAAATTCTGATTGATTGATGAATGAGAAATCCTTTAATAAATTGGGAAAAAATCGGCTGAATAAACTGACTGAATGAGATATAAAAATTTATTGATTACATGTAAATAAATATCGTTTTCCTTTTGAATTTTATGATTTTTACATCGCAATTTTGTGCATTTCTGATATACCACCATTCAAATTTAATCTTCATTCATGTAGTTAATTATTTTTTAAACACTTGTAACAATTGTGAATTAATGAATAGAAATTTTCAATCCTAGATCGCTGATAATGAACCGGATCATTTATTTCACTGCTGCGTTGTCCTTCCATCAGCAAAAAATTTCTACCGTAACACTGATTTTTTGGCTATGCACTCTTATCGGTTGCACGTGTCTACATATAATAGAAAGGAAGGTTATTGCAAAAAGCAAAGTGGAAATAAACAGACTGCAGGTCGATCTGCGTTTTGCTATTTTGATAGCGCACAAAAATGGTTGCGGTTCATTCATGAGAACAATAAGCCACGTTTATGATCTGTTCAGCTCGAATCTGTTGTCGAGCGATTACGTCTTGAATGATTCGAATCATGTGTCCTCATCTGTCTCGATGATGACATTCTGCTACTACGAACGCGTTGTGAGCTTATTTCGTCATTTTCGATCGCACTGCTTTCTCGTCTTCCAACGTTATTCTCATCATCCCTCTTCATTAAATTATCATCTCCAGCATTAACACGATGTCTTCAAAAAAAAAACGTTTTGTTATATTCAACAAATGCGAAAAATCTGATAGAATTACTTTCTACAGTTGCTGACTAATCGAAGATAAGAATGAGAATAAATATTTCATATAGAAAATGAACGATTTTCATCCAGCAAAGGAAAACTGGCCTTAAGGTAGGAACAATCGGTGATTTTCTCGCCTGACTGCTTTCAAAATTATCGTAGCCGCGTTTCTTTTCCCACCACTCAACCCGACTTTCGATCGACTCAGCGGTGGATGGCACTCGTCCGAGTGATCGACCTAAAATTATTCATCAAATTTATTACCGTTGATCTTCTCGAATCAACATAATTTTTGCCTTGCAAAACATCAAATAATAATATTAAAATAGTACTTCGGTGAATTAAAATCTTCATTTCGTTTTTTCTTTTAGAATAGTGTACGAGTTTTTTAGTGTAATGTGTATTTTATAGATAATTAAATTTCCAAGAAAGATCAGAAAAATATATTCTCAGCGAAACGATTACCACAGGTGTTACAAAGCCAGCTGAAGCCTCATCATTTTTTGACTGAAACTAACTGTTTCGATGAGGTCGCATTGAACTCCTTGATCTTATTGCCTCACGTTCTAACTCACTTTGTCCGATATCGTAGTTACTGTCGTTTTTATTGTTATTGCTAAAATCTTATCTCTGATCAGTTTATTGAATTCATCAAATTTTGCTCCAAAATCTAACCAAAACAAATCTTCTGTAAAATCTCAAATTGGAACTATTTACTCAGTTGTTCTGGTTTTCAACTTACACTCTTTTGTGCATTTCAACCTACGCTTACGCTACAAATGAGATGTTTCTTCGTTTTTTTTTCACTTTTCAGCATTCCAGCACAACAACAACCTACCGTGAAGCTGAATGGGAATTGACACTCAGACGTGACATTGCTCTTTCGATCGAAGGTCGTTCGTTACGGGATCGCCCTGATGAGGAGTTATCTCTTTTCTGATTTCTGAAAAAAAAAACTCGAGTTCCATAAGATATTCGCTGTTGTTCGCTTTTTCTTATCAGCCTTGTAGGCAGCAGATTTGATGGTAAAGGGCAAAGTAATCTGTTCAATAGGTAGCCATACCTGAGAGCTGGTATAACTGGTGATTGACTAATTGGATATTCGTTGTTGCTGTAAACTTGCTTTCGTTCCCACCACTCTTTTGAAGTGGGTCGAGAGGAAACGTCTTCATTTGTATGTTGCTGCTGTTGCATTTGTGATGGTTGCACTCCTTCAATCGTTTGTAACTTTCAGAGGATATTCTCTTTAAAGAATGAGATTCAATAAAACGAATAAAGACATTACGAATCACCTACTCAGTTTGTTACCTCAGTAATTTATAACCACTAAAGATTCTTATTGAACTCTATCGAATTAACTCATCCTGTATTAAGCGCACAAGAGGTAAAGGAACCCAATCAAAGTATCCAACAACCTCATTCTATCAACATAATGAAGACTGACTTAGCATTATTAATTGACTTTAGTCTACCTGTTTTAACCATAATACACTTCTTACTTACGACCAGTTATGTCTCTATTCCAGTTAAACTATTCAACTCCTGTTCTATGGTTTCGAACGTTTCTTGAAGAAAGAGAATAGAATAAAACAGTTTTCAAAAAGGTGACATAGAGACATCACTACTTACGACTGTTCTTTCGATGAGCCTGCTTGGTGCGGTTATGGCTATTCGCTTGATCAGCTTGCATTTGAAGCGCACGAATTCGAGCCGCATTCTGTTCAGCTGCCAGCGCTCTTTTGCGCGCTTTCTCCTCTTCGTTCCTCAACTCTTCTTGCAACTTTCGTTTGTATTCTTCGAATCTGAATCAACCGAACCAACAATACATATGTACTGGTGATCCGAACAAGGCTTTGCCACCAAACATATTCACTTCAATCATTTGCTTTTCTCAACTTCTTTCCTTCCATACCGTTCTCATTTTCAATATCAATTTTCATCACCCCATTGAGAAATTCCATAAGAATGTTAGCAAATATTGTTCCTGTATGAATTTTTTTAATGCGAAATAGTATTGAATAGTTTTACACTCAAATAAATATACCTTTCCTCCTCTTTACGTTCAAGTTGCAACTCTTTTTCGCGTTCCTCTTCTTTTCGTCGTTTATTCTCCTCAATCTGTTTAAGTAGATCTCGTTTGTGTTGTTCAGCTGGATCAATATTGTTCTTGTGATGGAGACGGTCGTAATTGATTATCGACGATACATTCGCATTTAGCAATGACGGTTCATTTCTTGTTGCTTTTGCTAGAAACAATTCAAATTTGGAAATAGCAGAGGATCGACACAATCAAAGTTAATAGATGATTTTATTACGAGTTTGCTGAAGATGAATATTGCTGAATACTGCAATAAATTAGTTTCAATCCGTTTTGATCAATATTTGATCTTTGCAATAATAATATTACAACTACTGAAAGGTTTATTTTGGTAAAAATAAACGTTCTCGCTTCAGGACTTGAAATTTCAGTCTGGCGAGTTACGAAGTGATTGTTATTGTTGCTGTTAAATTGTTATCGTTTTTGCTTAATTTGGTAAAAATTATTATTGTTACGTTCATTAATGAAGTTTGTCGCTGGCATTGGTGTTTGTGAAGCTGCAGTGGCACTGATGAAATCCATTGATGAATACGGGTTAATCACATCGCTAGACTGAAATTTCAAGTCATTCGTTTGATGAGTATGCGTAATGGATGAATTTACTTCTTGATAACTTTTTTAACAGTTTATAATCTCATTCGAATTTCAATTCATAGAACTTGTCTGAACTTGGGAATATTTGAATCACAAAGAACACATAATCTAGATCAATTACTTTTAAAAGGCAGATAAATTACCACATGAATATGAAGAAAAGACAAACATACGTTAACGATCGGTGGAGGTGTATAATGCATCGGTGAACTTCGAAAAGAGTTTGCGTTTCGCCATGATTGAGAACCTCTTACACCAGATCTTGGCTGAGGATTACCCATGACCCATGGTGGATCTTCAGGAGTCGTTACTTCTGATCTCTGTGATGAGCAATCTTTCGGTTTCAATCATTAGTATATTTTAAGATTGATGAGAATGAAAATGGGTTTTTGCTTTAGAGTAAAGTTCGAAAATTATCAGCAAAAATTTGATCATTAGAAAAGTTTTATTGTGATATTATCCGAAATTAAGATAGCATTATTGACAAATCTCAATCTAGCATCATTATTACTCATCTGAAGCGCTGTCTACTTACCATTCAGCAAGTATAATTTCGAGGAATGGATGCAAGCAATCAATCCGTTTCTGAATGCAACGTTGCTATGGCCCTATTCACTACGTGTACATCTATCGTGCACAAACAAATAAAATACTTTTTTCAGCAGCGAAGCAACAATTCAAAAAATACTATCAATAGAAAATGTAAATGTTCAAAATAATTTCGCATAATATTACTAATTTTTGAGCACTCTATTTTTAATAAGAAGCGACAATTAATCAAATCAAAATGAAAACTTTGAAGGTAAGTGAAAAAAAGAAGTAGATGTTCAGCCTTTTTCTCTTGCTGTTGGGCATTATAGGTTGTTGAAGAAGCTCTTGGGTGTGACGCACTTCTCATTGGAGCGGTAGATTGTTTGTTGTGTTGCGGCATTGCGGTTTCTGGTAGAGGAGTGGCAGCATTATATTGGATATCCAATGGCTGTGTATGTAACGCTGAAGTACTTTGAGAGAGCTGAAATTGATGATTTGAAAAAGTTTGTTTGAGTGATGCTTTTTTGTGACCATTTTGTACAGCCTTCAAACGCATCATCAGCTGACTGAATTTTATCATCTTATTTCATTGACTTTATCTTCAAGCTGATCACTTTTCAAGTAAATCAAAGGAAGCGCTAATATAATACTTCTGAAAAATCCTATTCCGAGAAATTTATCCATCCATCCAGTAAATTCAATCCGGGATCACAACGTTTTGTCGTTTGTTTTTACCATCACTAAATTTTGACATATATCCTTCCAAACTCTTGCTTCAGACTCATGTTCAGTGTTTCCATAAAATTTGCAAATTCGATTAATCAAAATTTTTTGGAGGTCATCAAAAACATATAGTTTTAGCCAACTGTCCTGCCCAAAAAGAAAACTATGACAGTGTTTATCATTTATTCTGATTATCAAAGTGTTAGGTTTTGGCTTAAGCTTAACCTTAAGTTCTTAAACGTAAGCTTAAGCTTAGGCTAGGGCTTACACTAAACTTACCCCGTATGTTGAACTAGAACTTCCTCTTTTGATAGATACTGCTGTCTTGAACGATTAAGACTCTTCATTTATTGTGTGAGTCGTTCTCTAACAAACTCTTTTCCATAAATATACCAGTCAAAAAAGTGGTGGCGACACAACATGACAGCTAAACGTCAACTACCCATCTCAATCGCTCGCTCGTTAGAATGTGCAACCATTGTTGAGCAGCGATCGTCTCGAAAAAAAATCAAAGTAATAGGCTAACCATGAAGGAATTAAGCGGACCAGGAGAAGGATCATCAGGATGAAGTGAGTGTGTATTTACGGCAGCTTCTCTTGCTGCTCTCATCAACGCATTTTGATCACCACTAGTAACTGCAATCGGCTCATAGTAAAGCTTACCCCCAATGTTAACCGGCTGCAGTAACCATTTAGACTGAAATTCATCTCGTGACTGAGAATCAGTAGATAATAATAAGGTGTATGGTGTTCGTGGAGGAAGAGAAATATTCTTAGATGACGAATATTGACAACGCGATGGAATATCACTATTAATAGCATTAATATTTGGTGTTGAAGAGGTGATGTTGGTATTTTGGTGACCAGGTAATGAATAAACTGACTGTGCTATTGCTGAGGAATAGGATACTGGTGAAGGAACGTTTTGTAGAGGAGTAAGTAGTGGAGGAGGTAACAATGACATGTAATCCTGATGAAATAGTATATCCTTTCGAGAATCAGTGTTGTCGCAGTGACATGCGGATGGCAGTACAGAATTAGGAGTTGTTTGGTGTTTTTGCACAATATTTGATGTTGTTTGCTGATTATATACAAAATTATCACTGTTGGTGTTCGTGTTGTTGGACTGTTGCTCTCTAATGAGATTGTTTGCAGTATTCACTTGAATCGTGCTGTTCCTCGTACCAAGTGAATTATTCATCGTCGGATTCAAACGATTCGTTTCATCGGTCAAAAAATTCAAACCTTCACTCTGTGTTGATGGATTCCAAGTGAATGTACGAACCATTATTCCCGTTGCTATGATTTTTCCTTGCTGAAATGTTATCCATCGTGAATCATTTCTTTCATCATTCTCTTATCTCTTATTCAGCTTCATTTAGTCGCCACCAACAATCAAATATTTAATTGTTACGTTCACAATAATGTTTTCATTATGTTTAAGCAGTGATTACGGTTGTAGTTCAGCGTAATTGTGGTGGTTTGTTTGAAGCCGTTCATTATGTCATAAACATTTGATGGCTATATTCATTGCAGATTATTGAGTATTAAATTGATTTTCAATGAATCAATAAAAGACCACTATAATCTTCAAAAACTCGGTCAATCATGATGATTAACAATTCATTCGCAAAACATGAGATTAACAATAACCCAAATACTTTTCGTTGCTTTTGATCTAATTTACCGTATTGATCAGGGTCAATGAAAGAAGTGTTTATTCGTGAGAATATTTCTTCAAATTCTTAAGGCGCTAATAATGAAACAATTTAGTAGAATTCAAAAGACAAGTGAAGCCCCATAGCCAAACAAATCAATTTGCGAAACTGAAATAGGCAAAGTGATGACTGATAAGGAAAAATTTGCCCGTCGCGTTGTCCGGAATACGTAGGCGCCTCGGAAGGTTCCACGTATTTTGGGCTGTGCAAATGTGATTCTTGCCTATTATCAGTAATCATCTCCGCTATGCGCATAATATAGCAGTGAAAAATTATGAAATAGATAGGTACCTGAATGTTGCTTGCCCTGCTCCCGCTCACTAAAAGACGACGTCGTCCACTTCAGAGATCTCTTTGAACAGCATTTTTATAGTGTCATTAAATTCAGTTGGCACGAAGAATCGAATAAATAAATGGCCAAATGTGATTAACCGATATTGGGTAATAAGAATAGATTCGTCGACGAAAAACCAACTGTCATCGTGAGCAATGTTGCCAAGGTGATGGTTGAATGAATGAATGGCTGTGAATGTATGTAACGTATCCGTTCCAAATGAGCAAATTACAAATCGAGTTTCCGAGACAATTATAATAATTGTTATTAAACTAGCTCGATTGTGACAGGTACTGATGTGAATATTACACAAATAGTTTTAAAGACGACATCAGGCATCGTATAGCTGAAAATACGCATTGTTTTTGTGCCGCTAGCAGTAATACGTTGCAATATTTGTGAAAGACCCTCATGCATTCATGCGATCAACTGACGGAAATCGGCTATTTAGTAATGAGAATTATTTTTAAATATCATTATTGCTATTATTATTATGCAGATTAATCAAGCGAATGAACATTTCATTGCATTTCACATTTTCAATGATACTTTAAAGAGTAATGCAAATGTCATATCATTCATGCAGAATGCTTGCAAGTGAATTGTATGTTGCTGCATAGATTCAAAGCAAAATTTAGACAATATTTTCAACACGTTCAAAATCACTGGCATTTGAAATCATACAATGAGAATGGCAATGCATCTGATATTATAAAAATAAAATGTTATCATTTCCACAGCTTAATACCATTGAAAAAATTTTGAAGAAATTTCCATACCACGCAAAGAAATGAGTCACAGAATATCTAGCAATACCAGACGTTGATTGTTGACCTAAGGAACTAAAGACTGTTTTTTGTGAAGTGCAGTTAGAATGAGCTAAAAATTCGAATTTTCATTAGTAAGTCGTGTTCGTAACTGCCTTCCTTCGGTTAATGCTTCAACTGTGCTCATTGATACTGTGTTCATTTGCAATTAATCGATATAAATTAAGGCCATGACGGCTGGCAGTTGTGTGTGTTTAAGCATCAAGCATCAAAAAAAAAATGATGGAGCAATAAATTTTGTCTCTGCATGGTTTGTGCTTCGAAATGATCATAGTACAATCAAAAAAGGCCACTCGATGTGTGCACTAATCATTTATGCTTAATAGCAATGATTTTTGCTTAAGATGATGCCAATGAGACATAACATCCTAAAACCACGTACATTCAATATCTTTTGAATGTTGATACATCGAATTATCTAATCACTCATGTATCATTCCATGCCAATTTCTATTTAAATGAATGAGCATCACCTCTCTGTCACAATCTAAACATAGCTGATTCTTCTCAAGCGTACCATTCAACGGAAGTAAGTTTTTTGTTCAAAAACGTTTATCCACAATGCTGCTCGTTTTTATTCGAGCATATCGAACCAAATTTTAGATACCATTCAGCACAGTTCATCACTCACTGCTTCGGCATCGTGTCTCCATCGAATTTTTTTTTCATGTTTCATTTATACGACAAATCCGCCATTGTTACAGTGATTCGTAACAAAAAAGAACAGCTTAAAATTTTCGCATCATAACTCGTCGAGAAAATTTGTCTCGCTTGTTCGAATTTTTTTTTAATGCTTGATTTCATCTTCTTAATAGGTGTTGTTGACGAGACAATGTTGTAAGCAGTATCCTGTGCATTATTGCTGGGCTAGCAGGGTGTTATCGTCGGTTTATCAACGACTTGTTTCTGTTGTGTTGTGTATTGTAGCTGTATGAGCTGAGATCGAGTGCACAAGATAGTGTCTACAAATAATGTGTTTGTCAATGATTCCAGGAGTACCATTAAAATGGTCTTCAAACATATTTGGATTGTGCCCACACTTGCAACCATTTTTGCATTTATTGCCATGTTCGGCGGGTTGGTCAGAATGACTTTTTTACTGCTTGATGTTCTTTTCAAGCTGAATTCTGAACAAACTCAAATGGATCGATTTTGTCCACATGCTCATGAAGATGATATTTTCCATTTGCAGATATGGTATTGGTGTTGCTGAAGACCACTTAGAAGCGTTGTTTTCATTCATAAGGTAGTCATTTCTTTAGAGGGCTTTTGACAGTAAATTTTACCAAAAATTCTGAGAAAACATTCGCTGATATTCAGTAGAAGAATCGAACAGCTGAAGTGGAAAGCATATGGCGCAAAGTACATCAGTATCGATATTGGTGCAAATGGAATGAGTGTTGAAGAATTAATAAATTTGCTAGCTGTTTGCTGAGAACTGAGAATGAGGGTT
Organism: Anisakis pegreffii; assembly: GCA_035041965.1. Taxonomy (NCBI): domain Eukaryota; kingdom Metazoa; phylum Nematoda; class Chromadorea; order Rhabditida; family Anisakidae; genus Anisakis; species Anisakis pegreffii. The sequence goes on along the minus strand of JAPYMA010001339.1, from coordinate 20,815 downwards.
GAAACAATTTCAGTGATGGGGGCGCTACACCACCTGAAAGTTGTGTATTTGGCGAATTTTTGAATTTATCTGCGATGTTCAGTGAGTTTTTCTTTTACTATTTGAAATATTATTCAGCATTCCTACAATCTCAAAATCTCCAAAAACGATCTCCGCAGTTTACAGAATCCAAAACTCAAATTGTTTTTGGTATTCAAACAACTCACCCGATTAAAAATACTATTCAATACTTTTTACATCACTAAACAATACAGTTAATTGATTAATCACTTACTCGTGTGCATTAATAACCGCATCACGTATCTGGCATTCATTGCCCTAAGAATCGATAACAATAATTGATTACTAACAGAGGTGGACACAGATCCGTTAATCGTCAGTTATCGTCCGTTAACGAATTAAATATTACGGTAAACTTGAAAAGATAACTGAATTAATGCAGACAGTTAAAATATACCTCGGGTGTGTTAACTCGCTGAAAGTTTTTGAAAAAGTTGAAATCATGTGACATAAAGCATGCGACCTGTAGGATGCATGCTATTGAAATGATGTGTTTCATGAGCATTTTTATTGAACAATAAGTATACTTTCAAAAACACTGCAGGGGAATTAGCTCCAGCGGTTTCGAAGAATTTAGCTGGTCTAAGCCTAAAATTAATTAATATCCTAATATTAATTAATTTTAGGATTTAACTTTATCGACGTTAACATTTTAGTTAGTTGTGCCAGCCTCTGATTATTAATGAAGCAATATTAATTCGTTAATGAGCGTTTCCAGCAAACAATTAAACGATTGTATTGTAAGTTCTGCTAAGAGCATGATCACGAACTTGCAGTAGCATTAAGCATTTACATTCGACATTTACAAACAGTCGTATTTTACGATAAAACGCATCATGTGCAAGGAAATTGGAAAATGTGGAGTAGAGTGATGATGTGTATCGGTTTTGTTACTGCATTCGGTGTTTCGTTAGTGGCTAACGTTCAGGTAAGTTATTTCGTGCATGAGATAGATATGAAATGATCATGCCTTCGAGAACATGATTTCACTTGCAGGAGACTGCTATTCCAGCAGTGCATGATATTGGAGCGTTGCTTGCATTTTTATGCGGTGTTGTGTATATTTGCTCACAAGTGATCTTCTCGTTGATTATGCGACCGCTTATTACCCGAAAACTGATCACTCACATTCGACTATTATTAGCTGTGATTGCTATTGTCGCCCTCATATTCTGTACGCCTTCTCACCGAATGAGTAGTTCACACTTTGTTGAATTTTGCATGCAATTCTACAAGTGCTCAATTCAAGAGTCAATTCTCGATGTGACGAAAAACTTCGACGATCTTCGGGCTTCATTTATGATTTTTTTTTTTTTTTTTGGGCTTCAAACTTCGGGCTTCGGGCTTCAAACTTCATTTATGATCAAAAGGGCATTATTTTATTAGGATTTACATAATTAAGTCTGACCAAAATAATTGCATAATGCAATACACTTATTTGTTATTCTTACTATCCAGTTTAAATTCTAGACTTTACTGTGCTATTTGGACACATTTTCGTAAGGAGAGAAGCGGATGGAACAATGCCAACCAAACCACCGAGAGTAGGCGTCATACGTGTTCCTCGCGATTCACCAGTATGTTAATTTACTACAACCGTACCAAAATTCGTTGCTTATCACTATTATTAACAGGATCATTGCTGCAGCCTTACAAAAGACACATGCTGGATGTGTAACTCAGTGCCTTTTGACTAGGTGATCTTACAAAGATACTTTCCACCGAATGATATTATTCGCGAACGCCTTTCGTTATTTCAATCTGTTGAAATTTCAGTTCTTCACCAATCACTTAATATCGACAATATGTGAATGGATCCTCGGCCTTTGTTTGTATTTCTTCGTGCTTTCATATGCCTTCGAGCTACGTAACTTATACACACATTCACCGACTATTCAGTTAAAACCGACGCATAAGAATTTCAAACCGATTTATATGAATATCAATATTCCAAGTATGGTATTGCCAGATGAGCCAATACAGTTCAATCATAACAACAAGCAAGTGCAATGCGTTAACAAGGAAGGTCAATACGAACCGAACTCATTCAACGGCACTTCTTAAAGGCCTCACTTTCAGCAGTGTTCGTATCACCAAAAAGACAACAGCAATCTGATTTTGATTCTTTTTGTTTCAGAAGTCAACCCTCGAGACGGCAATAATTCAAACGAAATGCCATTATGAACGACCGTGTTAATAGGCATCAAATTTTTAAAACAGCAACTGCTCATACTCAATGAAATTTAAAATGAAAAGCAGGTGTGTACGGCACATGAAACATAATAAACATTCAGTGAGACTTTGCTAACTATTTGGAAATTTGTATTGAAAAACTGAAAACGAAACAACAAGATGAAAAAAGTCGGTCAATGATGCAACAAGCCGATAATTGCAATCACAGACTTTATGGTGATCATCAAACGAGGCTTGAAAATGATATTCGAGTATCGATCAACAATATCAACAAAACATATATGTATCTTACAGTTTTTTGAAACAATATCAAATTGAACAACGATGCGCAATTTTACTCTCGAATCGATAGGCGTTATGCTAAACCGAGTCGATGCTTTTGTTTTTGTTTCTTTCTCACCGTATCCATATTTCGCTCTCTCCAATTGCTTTTACGCAACTTAATCGGTCGATTCCCCACATATTTGCCATCCATTTCACGACATGCACGAACAAAATCCTGAAATTAATTAATTAATCAGTCACCTGATTAATAATTCGTCTAAATATGCGTTTTTTCTAGAGTTTGCATAATCGCTCACAACGTGAAATAATATTAGTCTTCAATCAACTATTGAAAATGATCCCGAAAAATATCCCGACTTTCAAAATAGTGAATGATAATGCCTTCAGAAACACTGACATCTTGATGTTTGAATGAGACAAAGCCGTATCCTTTTGATTTGTTGGTTCGACTTTCACGGATAACTTTTGCCTTCTGGAAACTCGGATATTTACGGAACGCCTTCGCCAGCAGTTCATCAGAAACCTCGTTGCCGAGATCACCGCAGAAAATACGAAAGTCGTTCGGATCCCATTCCGCTAACGAATTGTCTTCCCATACCTAGTGCAGCAACACCAAGTACTCTCAAAAAACTTAACAAACACGTCTTTATATAAATGCCGAAAGGATGACGCAGTCAATCGCTGAAAAGTAAAATGCTTAAAAGCACTCAGCATACAGTGACTATACTCGAATTACTTCAATTCATGAATGCTAAACAAATGATTCACGAACTGATCAAACGCATAAAATAACAAATCGGACTTCACAAAAGCATTCAAAAAACCACTTACCTGACCACCACCGCATCGCATGAACCGTTTCATTTTCTTTTCACCTCGGATCACCTGACCCAAATAACTTGAGCGATTGGCTGCTTCGTTTTGCTTTTTTTGCGCGAGCAACTCTACGTCCGACGATAATGCCTATAGATCAAAACCAAGCCTGTTTACTTAAGATAATACTGATAATAAAATTAAAATAAAAATGGATAATTCAAAAAAATTTTTCAAAAATCAACAACACTACGAATGTACAAAAATTTAAACTATGGCTTAGCTTGTGAGCAATTAGCATAAATGGTGCAGAAAGAATGTGAGACTGAGAAAACATGGACATGAATCATACACAATTAAGAAGGCGGGAGGAAAGTTTCAGTAGGGAATGGATTGAATAGATCGTGAACTGGATACAAAAATTACGAACAGCTGTAACCTCAACTGCATAAAATTGTTGACCTGAGTTTTGATAGAACCTCCTTGACTAGGTTCAGGTTCTTTTTCCTCCTCATTATCCTCTTTTTTCTTCTCGTTGTCATCGTATAAACTCGGTCCTGATTCAAGAACAGCTGGCTGCGGTACTACTGGAATTGGCATTGGCGGTCGTGCAAATGGTGGCAGCGGTAACCTCAACTGTACTTTCGACGTTCAGCTACTCATTCGTTCAACTCTTGTCGAGAAGAAAAATGAAACGAAAATCGTGCAAAACAAAATGATCTGATAGTTACACCATGAAAATGATCCGATGATTACACTATTGGCATAAATTTTTATGAAGCGGACAAATTTTCTTAAAATCAGCTATATCCATGAACCACCATCGCAAATATATGAGTAAACTTTAAGAGAATGAGAAAAGCATTCAAAAAAAAGTCGAACGAGTGAACGGTCAGAGATGATCGAAAATTTCCTGTTCAGTAAATGATTATTACCTGCGGTGGTAAGAAACGCATTGCGACGTTGGGTGGTGGTAAAAAACCAGGACGCATCATCACATGCGGTAGGAATCTAGAATAAGGAAAGAGTCAGGAACAGTCAAGCATTCTGCATAATTATTAACACAAAGCAATATGTACATGAACTTACGGCGGGACACTGCGTATCGATGGAGTTGAGCCAGGCGCAGAGGGCATTTCCGGACGTGACGTACCTCCGGTTTGATTAGGCAAAATTGGACCAGCTATAAGCGGGGCATTCGGTCCAACTGATTGCGCATCAGATTTTGACGTAGCTGGTGAGACATCAACGTTGACAGCGTTCACTGGTTCAGGAGACTTCTTCGGGGCCTCCAGTGATGATATTTCCTTCTCGAATCTGAAATTTATTACACGGGTACTGTTGAACAATAAGAATCGAATCAGAAGACCAAAATCAGAAGACACAATTCCACTCGACGATAACCAAAAATGTCCTCTTTTGCACAAATAAATCAAAATTGTAAAGCGCACATCACTTTACAGTTATGATATCTTGAACGGTTTCACTGTCAGAAGATAAGTGCGCTTTCGAATCAACGAAAAATACTCCAAATTAGGAAATTGTTGAGACGACGATTTGTGATTAACTGGTTTTTTGCTAATGATAATAATCGGTGTTAGAATCAAATTTTTGCTTAAAATTGTAAAATTTTTGGCGCACTGCAACTCAGGTTATGGATGTATTATTGAAAAGCAATCGTAATCATTAAATAAACTCACAATGCCAATTCATCCTCGATGTTTCGTGTTCCGTTAACGGTAGCCATTATAAAAATGAAGAAAAAACCAAAATACCATGAAATGTAGAACCCGTTTCAATAACGATAACGCCTGCAAATAAACAATTAATTGAAAACATCCGACTGATGATAAAGTGTACTGAAAGCATTGAACGATTTGAACTCTGAACATTTTCATTACGAATACGTATCAAACCTGGTTTTGCACACATGACACTTTAACAAACGCTAAATGATACAAATTCAGTTACTTTTATCTTAATGAAACGAAAGTCTCTCATAGTTAAAATTATACTCCGCCATTAATAATTGTGACGATAACGCTCCTAACGCTAAAAATTGAAGCAACATTCTCTGCTGATCAAAATTTGTCATGTTGCGCCAAATTGTTTCGAACAAAACATTGGCAGTCACAACGTAATGAGAGTGTAGATTCCTGCATTGCATTTTTGGTTGACGTAGATTGCTCGGAGATGAATTGAGTGAAAGCTAATCAGAAGATTATCGATAGTGACTGCAGAGGTAAGGATATGTAGACGCACGAGAGGAAGAAAATAGTTTTGGAATATGATGTAAAAACTGATGATATGAGAGAAAAGAAATTGAATATGTTAATGGCTTCCAACAGAATGCTACACATTCAGCACCCTTTTGGCATGCTATCGTCGATCATTTGTCTGATTTTCATGTTGTTTTCTTCGCTTCATTTCTTGACATAACATTCTCATTTCATTAGATCGAACTATTTCTCTCATTCGCTTCTCAATTAATTCTGATTCCTTCTCATTCTATTAAGCTCCGATAGATTTACTCTATGTTCATTCCCCAATTTGTAAAGGAAATGATAGTTTGGCAGAATGGCTCAGAATTATTCGATGCCAAGAGTGTCGTTTACTTTTATCGGTTGATTTTGCTGATAAAGTCGAACTGGAATATTTACAACAAAGTTCACCTTAATCCCGTACGACGTCTCTTCTCATTCGTTCATATATGCGAAAGATGCATACGCTCGAAGGCGATCAGTTGAAAACTTAGGGTCATCAGCAACTGATATCGTCCAAAATCTGAGTTACAATTTCTGATGCGTGCATCTGCGTATGCGGCATTCACCTTCACTGAAAATGTTTTATATTCACATTTCAACCTTTTTTCAGACAGATGTCGGTCTTGTGAATTTATTTCATCATACTATACGCTCCTCGAAAGGTTTACGCGTGAACGCGATCGTTATAACTTTCTAACTCTGTTCGAGCAATATCTAAAATGAGCAGGTATTGGGTTCAGAGTTCTGCAACTCCGGGAAGGTGAATGTTTTCGGTTGAATTTCTCATGGTCCACTTTAAAAAATATAACTTAAGCTAGATGTGACTAAAACTTGACCTTCCTAAAGAATACAAAATCTGCAGTGTCAAACCGGTATACGGAGCACAGTATCCTCCGTTGACCAGTCATGATGACCCGAAAGACGGTTCATTCCGTTCAGATGAAACGCTATCAAATAATAATACGCAACTTGGATCGAAGTTCAAAAAGTATGAGGATAGGTAAGTAAGATTGGAAGTATTTGTAAAGAAGTTGTTATATTTATGGGTATAGTCTATGGTTAATGGTTGTTTGAATTGTGATCCATAACCTGAATGTTGTATGAAATCGAGGATCACTGCATTCAGTGTGGTGAATTAACTTGATGAGTGGTTCAGTTGAGAAATAAATCATTTGCAGTGTGTCAGATGCGTGGGAAACATCTGTCCGAGTTGATGCCTTGGTAGCGTCGACGAGTGCCGCGAAGGTATTAGAACAACACGCTGCGATGAGACGTGATCTTATCATGCCACCGGTCAATCCAACACCTTCAAAAAACAGTAAAGTACAAGCAATGCAACGCCTTGCCACTCAAAAAGGTTCATTGTTGGTTCCTTTCATCTTTTTTGTTTTATATTCGAATTCTGAAAAAAAACTCAAACAGAGAATATTGGAAATTCTCAGTTTTTGGAAATATTTTCAGATTGAATTTATCGTCATTTTCTCAGTTTTGTTAGAAATGTCATTGATAACCGAATATTTCAGAACCAATTCCTGGTTCAGCTGTTCCATGGCACAATTCTGGCATTGCCTCAGCAGCTGCAAGTGGTCTATATCCAAGATTGCCTGAGGTGAGCACACAGTAAAATGCTTTCTCAATTTAAATCAGTCATTGTTTCTTCATTCGTTCATGATTCGAATTAGATCAGACGTTGGTAAGTTACTTCAATTATTTGAATGCTGGTCAGTCTAGTAGGATGCATTCTTGATAATATTATGTAATTGCGCTATGAAGAATTCTTTTGAAACGTTCATTTGGAAGATTTTCTAAATTATTCATTGTCAGGATAATACATTGTCAAGATCTGAGAATTTTAAATGGAATGCTGTCGAAAATGCTTTTAGGTATCTGCCGAACATCGTGGAACGACTATTTTCGACGCATCTCAATCGACGGCTGCCTCGAAAAACTCATCTTCAAGAGGCATGCGTTGTATTGATTGCTAAATTATCTTTAAAGAGAACTTTTCCAGAAATATCGTCAAAGGTAATATTTGTCCAAGTTTAGGACGAGATCGTGACCAAAACCGTTTTGATCGCCTACGAGCACAGTTGGGATTTCACTCAGATCCATCCGATGATGATTATTCACATCCACCTCCAAATGTTAGCGTAGATCTGGAATTACTAAAGAAAAACTGTTGGATGGGTATACCTCATGTTTTACGTCCAATCATTTGGAGAATTCTTTCGGTTAGTTTTTTTCTGTTTCATTGATATTTTCATTTTCGTTTGTTTATTTATGGTCATCTCTCGTTTGTATTTATTTTTCTTCAATTCATCTGTTGTTTTCTTTCGTTTACAGTGAATTCAATGTGAGTGTGCAGAAATGGCCTGAATAACTCAGTTTGTGTGAATTTTCTATTATTTTGCATACACTACTTGCAGGGTTATTTACCTACAAATTTTGAGCGTCGTGAAGTGACGCTCACTCGAAAAAGACAAGAATATTGGCATTATGTAGAGCAGTATTTTTATACTCGTTTCGAAGAACAGCATCAAGATACATATAGACAGGTTCGTGCTCGCTGATTCTGTGTATTTGATAGAATGCTTGATTATTTTTTGTTTCTTTCGATTAAAAGAAGTAGAATTTTGTTTCCATGATTGTAGATTGCAGTTACCGAACAGCTATGGCATGGTAATTTATTTTTATTGATCTGTCTTTCTAGATTCACATCGATATCCCGCGTATGTGTCCTTTGATACCTCTTTTCCAACAGAAAATCGTTCAAGAGGTTTGTTTGTCTCGTTGAGTTCTTCGGTCTGAATTTTGTGAATGACGTCTTCTTTTCAATATTCTTCGCCCATTGATTATTGCCAATCATTTGTAGATGTTCGAACGTGTGCTATATATCTGGGCGATAAGACATCCAGCCAGTGGTTATGTTCAGGGTATAAACGACCTCGTTACTCCGTTTTTTGTCGTCTTTCTTTCTGAATTCATTTCCGATGGTCAGTTTATATCCATTCTTCGTTGTTTTTTTTTCTGTTCATTACATTATAATTGCTCCTAGCTATTCCAGAGAATATCTTATTATATTTTCAAAATCTTACCTTTCAAATTGGTTCTCCAGATCATTTGGATTTAGCGATTGCATGTGAATATTATGACATATTATATGTATCACCGTAAATTGTTTATAAAAGGTAAACGAACTTCAGACGCGGAAGTTGGTACATACGAGGTGGACCAGTTGCCTCGTGAACAGCTCGATGTTGTTGAGGCAGATAGTTTTTGGTGTGTTAGTGCATTACTTGATACCATTCAGGATAACTACACATTTGCTCAACCTGGTATACAACGCAAAATTGTACAGCTGAAACACTTGATGAGTCGTGTAGATCGTTAGTTTTCTCATTTTGTGTCTATTTCTTCAGTAGCTCTCTGCTGATATTTCAGCCTTTCGTTAATCGTTTCACATATTTTTCTTCGTTTTTAATATTTGTATATATATATATATGGTATATACCTTGTTTGCAAGAAGAACCGTAATAAGTTTTCATTGAAATTTTCAAGTGGTTTCTGTATAAAAGCAAGCATTTCGCCTATACTTAAATCAGCAGTTCTTCAAACAAAGTCACCTGATTGATTTACTGTTCAATGAATGTCGCTCTCCAACTAAATTATAACATCATGAAAACGCTAATGGGTATCTATATATCCTCTTTTTAGGACAACTTCATCAGCACTTGGAATCACATGGTATCGAATACCTTCAATTCGCTTTTCGATGGATGAATAATTTATTGATGAGAGAAATCCCTCTGCGTGCAACTATCCGTTTATGGGATACCTATTTGGTTTGCTTGTCTTCTAATCATCTGTTCTTTTTTTGTTCTGATAATTGCACTTGTCGTTCTTCAGTTTATTCACCTCTCAGAAATTATCCTCGTTAACTCTTATGAATTTTAAGCATGCGAATAATTTGCTAAAGCGTTTTCGATTGAAACTTGTTCTTGAAAAGAGGTTATTTTAATGTGGTAGCGTTGAATTATTATTATTATTATTATATTCGCTTGTTTAACTTCATTTATTCTTCAGAGTGAGCGAAACGGTTTCTCGCAGTTTCACGGTTACGTCTGTGCTGCATTTTTAAGAATGTGGTCAAAACAATTGCAAGCCGAGAAAGATTTTCAGGTTAGCAAGTGAAATGGTTCTAGAATTTCGAATATTCATCATCTGATGAGTTGTTTTAAAAATCAGATTTCGCTGATCATGCATACTCACATCGTACAAACAGTTCCGTGAACATTTCATTATTGGGTTATTTTTGTGTGTTGAAGACGCAGTTTTTGTTTTACTTTTCAGGGCATTATGATATTATTGCAAAGTTTACCAACACACAGTTGGGGTGATCAGCAAATATGTGAATTAACTGCAGATGCGTATTCGTTGATGTCAGTCTTCGAAGGTGCCAAGAATCATCTGATCAATGAGTCTACACCATCTGCACAATCATGAATCTTGTTGTTATTATTCGTTTCTTGAGCTGTGCCTTTACTTAAAGCATCAATAGGATATTTGCAGTTTTTCGTACACATATCTTTTGCGAAACTTTTTATCTGATTTATTGTGATTGTATTTACTCATTTATAGTTATAATTATATAATATAATTTTTCAGTTGTTGTAAATGATGTGATTTTGTGATCCAATTGAATGTCATTTCTAGTTTTTTTCTTGTGGCTCAAGATGGGATTAATGATTTGGGAAAGTGTTGACGGCTGCTTTTGCTATTTTTTGTTATTTATTTGGGCATTTTCTAGATGATTGTTTTCACTGCTTCATTGTTATTCGTTCATCCTTTTCGTTGTGATAATTTTGATGAGGGTTTATGTAATTCATTAAAATATTAAAATTGATTCAGTACGAAATCAGTTTTTTAGCGATTACTTTTGTAATTCCATCGAAAAAAAAATTCTTTCTGTAAATCCATTTTTGGAAGGAGATATCGGTCAGAAAAATTGTTTTTCGACGATATAGGTTCCGTTTTGGAGAAGGTTGTTTAATTTTATACTGTCGTATTAGAGGAATTCGCCAACGAAAATTCGCAATAGTTTTATTGGTTGGTGGTCACTCACCAGTTTATTGTTTCATTTCAACGAGTTTCATGTTAAATGATGCACTCTGTTTCAGTCAAGTGCAACATTTTGAATTGTTTTTAATATTTTGCACAATTATTTATTGCAATATTTTAATTTGTAACAATGTGTTCTCGTAAAGTCCTTATAAAACTCAATTTTTAGATCTGTTCTTATCTCTTTTTCTGCCTGATTGTTTCATAACTTTACGATTGAGATATCAAAAGTTTTCTGAACCATAGAAACAAACATTGGGTAAAATTTGTTTTGGTAACAATTCTACAAATTTTCATTGTTTTCAGCAGCAGAATTAGATTTAGGTGTTGGTTTTCTTTGCAGTAACTTTATCACTGAACGGAAATATTAATCGGAGAACTGGAAAGGACCATGTTGAAAGTGTGAATTTTGTCAGTTTATTTTTAAGCTAATGGTTCAAGCTCAGAGTCACCTGAGTGGCGGTACTTACTTGAACTTGAAAGCTCGGACGTTAAATTACGTAAATAAGAACAGTGTACTGGATGCAGTCTAATATCTTCGATAACAATCTACATATTGATGGTACATAGTTGATAATTCAATCAGTACTGTTAATAAAGAAATTGATGACAAAATAATAACGGTTCAAGATAAAATGCGAGGGTCAACACAGGTTATTTTCAGTGGGACAGATGAGCAATTCGTTTAATAAAATTTGTTCAATGTTGCAATACTGCATAAAATAATTGACATTTTTAATGAAGAAAGTTACTTAGCCCATAATAAGCAGTGTTCACAATTGATTTGAATACGTTTTCAACTGTTTGACTAGCACGGCGATGCTGAATATTGAAATAACTTCGGATGAATGAAAAATTCGCTTTAAAAAACTGGCCTGAGTACTTCAGGTTGAGGTCAACCTATTGAAAAGATGAGGATGTGATCGGAATGGTCACTACTGAATTCCCGCTTTGCCTCATGTATCTTTTCATAACTTCAAAATCTTTCACATTAAACCGAATGGTCAGTTAACTCACTATTGTCAACTGTCGTCGTATGAGGGTAGATAAAAAATGTACATTTTTTAAAGGTAGTTATACCACTTTCATTCCTTTTTCATCTTACAAGTAATTTGTTTCGCACAATTTAACAACGCAATAATTGATGGATCCGAAGTCGATCAAATGAACGTGAACATGAACAATCTTTCAGTACATTCTATGGAAGCTACTTGGCTTATGATTGGAGCTTGTTGATTTGTTTTGATGCCGAAACGTTGCTCGGAAGATGAATTATAAAAAGTATCTCTGATTGATATTGTCACATATAAATTCAGAACGTGAAACGATTAGAGAAAACCCGATACCCTAATATGGAGACACTCAGCAGAAGTGTTCAAGGGTACCTGACCAAGAGGATACGTTAGATAACTCGTTCTCCATGATAGATCCCCTCTTGTCGAATATAGCAAAAAATATCATGCTGGCAATGTTTTTAAGTGTAACGTTGCTTTCTTCATTGATTACCGTTGTGCATGACATTATAAAATGACTTCGTTAATGTTGCATGTCCTCATATGAAGACTGCTTGTATTTGTGTTGATAAAATGAATATACTAATCCGAATGTACATCAAAACTTACATATTTGAATTTGGCTAACGAGAAAGACATGTCGATCTCATGGTCGTGATTACGGATTGTGTTTAATATGAAAATGCGACGAGAACTACAAACAAACCATCCGTTTATTCAAATTTTATCGCCACCCGCGTATTTTATGCTATCAAGGCGAAGGAAATACCGACGATGAGCTATATGAAAACTGTAATGTTCTTGACAAGGAATGCTTACGTCCAGGTGAACAGCTGCATTGATCTCAGACATATTTTCAGCATCGGATCATTATGAGAGTATCGTAGAATCATTGTTGAACTAAATTATGTTCGGGTTTGTTTAGCAATTAGGATTGGGAACAAGAGCGAGATCCCCCGGTTCTTCCTTGTAAAATCCGCGGTCGAAGCCCTGTTTCACGAGATTCTCCGCTACCTCTGCTCTCGTCCAAAAATCTCCCGTTTCTAACCCCATTAGTAATACAGTGATTTCGTTACATCGCTTGATAGAGGCGATTCTTTTATTCATAAAAAAGATATAAACGATCTCGGAGGGAAGTGTTTATTTCTAGAAATATAGTTGATTTTGTGAAGGCACCTCACTGTGAGAATATTGAGATTAGCATTTTCAAGCTGCTTTTAAGCTCAGGTTTACTTCATAATTGCTTTACATCAGATACAGCAGACTCTCTCCTATCAGAACAATATAAACATATTGCTGACGAAACATGCGTAGTTGCAGAGCGCCACTTGTTCGAAAAATCAAAATTCGGAATTTCGTTCGGTAACAATCACACAGATGTAATGCGTCGAACGAAACAAGTGACAGTTGAATGAATGATCGAGTGAATCTTATGTCTTTGCTTGGTTACTGCTGAATTGAAGGGATATAGTATGCACCTAGTGTGTAGCGGAACTTGTTATTAAAATGATGCATTTGAAGAATATGAATTTGAATAACGATTATCATCAGAGAGCAACTGAACACTGATCCATGCGATAAACGTATCATCGCAGTACAAGTTGATCACTGAGCGCATACGAACACCATCATAATGCACATGAATAATGGATGATGGGATGAGTGCATTGTGCAAACCAGATAGAAACCAGACCACATTCCTTTCACTAGAACTTTCACTTTTAAATGTTAATCAATGCACTTACTAGTCATTCGTTGTCCTTCTCATTTCTAGTCTCCTTTTTGCCATGCTCTACCCATACATGTGACATGTATATTCTAGTTTGGATTTGGTTACATTCAAATGAAACATGTAAAACTTATTATTAGTGAATGCCATAAACCACACGCATCACCACCCTCATAAATGAAAGTGTAGATGCATTTACAAATATGTATATTGCATACGTATGTATGTGCACTAAAATGCTGAATGTGACGTAGAGAAGTGATCAAATTAACTTCCATATCTATCTATCATAACACAACATCATTTCGAACGAATTCTCACATCGCTGTCATCAAAACAACATCCAACCCGTCATTTTTTGTTGCATTAATAATATCGGCATTATAATAACGATGCGTACACTTTAAAATTTATGATCAATGATCATAAATTAGGCCTGTGTAAAGTAGCACAAAAAACCTCGGATTTTTGAAATAACGCCCATTTCTAGTTCAAGTGGTTCGAAAACCACTCTATATGACATTTCAGCCAAAATTATCACACATGAAACTTTCGCCTAATGAGTTCCACATGCACAATTTTTGCTCTCAAGAAGTGATAATTCTCTAAATCTGATTATTACCATAATCAATATATCCCATAAATCTCGTGAAGAACCTCTACTTTACAGAAAAAGAAGTGTGTTGCTATTTGTACTATGATGCGGTACGAAAATCAACTGTTCATAGTTATTAATGCTAAACGCTGTCTAAAAGAGGGTTCCAAAGTTTGAAAGCTGGGCGTGAGCTTCGTTTGCGATGTTGTTCACTGAGATTGGATGAAAAAAAATTTTTTTTCTTTTTAAACAAACATGCTTTGTCTCTGCGTTGCACAACAAAAATGGCATGGAAAAAATTCTTTTAAAACAGGCAACAAGGAGCAACGCTCGGCGGCAAAAAAATACTTACTGTCAATGGTGGGTGGTAGTGCGGTATTCGCTATTCCGTGCAGCCAGTTTTTTCGGTACTGCGATAGTTGGCTACATTTTTTTCATATACCAGAAATCAGTAGTGATAACTTCCGCAACCATAATTTTTTAGCGACACAATATGACACCATAATTCTATATTGTGTCGCTAAAAGCGCAAATTTTAGCGCTACAATTCTTTCGTTACCGTTTTAGCGAGTTAGTGTGTACAGGAATGCTTATTTCTCTCAACATCAACATATCCAAATACATTTTCTGCGCCCTAGCACTAACAATTGCCGAGCATGCTAGTAACGGGTCGGAGTTGAATACTTATTCAATCATACATTCAGATATTTACTATAAGTGCATCAATAGCGTCCCGTCTGAGCTCATCAAAATTTGTGACTTTAAATAAATTAAGTAACAGTCCAATGAAGTTTTCTCCATTTCTGTTTTCACTAGGAAGAATCATAATAGCCAGTCACTCAGACGAAATGCTAAACGTACTGATATTCTTGAAAGGGAATTAGGTTTAGTGTGGGCTGCTGCCAATAGATTGTTTTTATTTTTGAATTTTATTGTCGTCACTTGGTTATTTTCTCATTGTTGAACCTCGTTTTGATTGCTGCGTGATGTTTATTGTTGGAAGAATTTTTGTCGTTGAATGAATGAATAAAACTTTTTGATTGTTTAAAGGCGTGCTGACGTTTTCTCAGGAATAAAATAACGGTGCAATTGCAAATTTTTAAGGGAACTTTGAAAGTAGCAATTAGCAGACTAATTTTGCTTTGTAAGGTTTTAGTGAAAACGACCTCTATTTTTGTCCGATTAATGGCACTTTTAGCGAGAAAGTTTCGCTACTTTTTCATCTTAACGGAACAAAGATATTTTTAGCGGATTAGCGATTAGCGGGGCTACCTTTCTCTAGTAGCTTGCACATCATTGCTTTCAGGCATACTGAAATGTTTAAGAAATTCGCGCGTCTCATGGTTTGGTTCAGTTGCTACGAAATTTTGTACAACGTTTTCCTGTGATGATGGGAATCAATTGTAGTTGTTGTATCAAGAATCGAGGAGAAAAAGTGAACACATTGAGCAAAACGGAGAAATGTTCAATTTATCGCAATACTAAAAAGTTCGAGCACTTTGCACTAGCTCCAAATGCAATATTTTTGGTTTAAGTTTTGTACAGAGTGACTTCTAAGCAATAGAATCGGTGAGTAACTGAATCGGTAACAACTGAATTAGAATTACAAGTTCGATCGGTAACTCGTCAGCAACTGAATTAAAATCGGTCGCTGTTTCAAAACTTCGTGATGGTTGTATTTTTTGTATCATCATGCTATATTCGTAATGTTAGCGATGTAGTGTTCAGATTCAGTTTTGATTGCACTTGTTTAACCCGGTTTCTGTTGTATATTTATGCTTCGTTGTACTCTCTTGAATAAGTCAATCTCATCCTACCTGTTTGATTCACAAAAGAATGCGTCTTGAATTGCAAAGCGAATGAGCCAAAACAGTAATTATCTTTATTATTATTAATGGTATTTCTATCATTGTCTGTATAACCGTTGTGGTTTTAGATATTAACGTGAGCTGTAGTGATGTTTATATTAGGAAGCAATTGTATAGCTAGCTTGTTGCTGCGTATAGAAGTGGCGTTAGATGTGAGGAGGTAAATTGGTTTGGTTTCAGTTTGCATTCATTCAATCATTTATTCGTTTATTCGCTGAGGTGAAACGAGCAGAGTTTATCTTTTGATGTGCTGGATGAAGAAGCTTTACGAAGCGATGGCGCGTTCTTTGCCTCTTCTTCTTATTTCGTTCGTTAGCATTATACCACCGTCCATCCATTCAGCCGAGTAGCCAGCTGAAATGACTGGCTTTGAATTTGACAGCCGTTTGGTTGTTGCGACATTGCACGCATAGTAGCACAACACATTCTGCAATGGAGCGGAAGAAAACATTAGCAGAATGTGTGCTGAGCAAGGAGAGCTGAGGAACTTTGCGTACTCATCATGATAATAATATACATATATATTCGCATATGCAAACTCGTTCGTTATTGTGCATTCATTTTACAATCCTTTTTGCGATGTTGCTGCAGGCACTCTGCTATTTGAGGAGTAGTGCTATTTGCATTTGCAAATGATGCATATTCTCCTGCTATTGCAACACTGTCAATTGATCTTGTTCTTACTCTGCACTACTGATCTGTTGTTGTTGCTGAACTAACTCTGCAGATTTGTTGCATTCAACTCTGCAATATCTCTTTTGCACTCACTCTACTCTGCTGCCACTTTCGATATGTGATCGAATCTATGATATTCTAGTTTGCTCTCTCTATTCTGTTCGTTCTTCTCACTTTACATGCTTCTTGAAATGAACTGAATCGAACCGAACTGAATTCGTCGAACTCAGAACTGAACTCGTCGTTGTTGCAAAGCACTGTCCTTCTTCTCTCCGTCTTCATTTTTCTATTCATCATCCATCTGCATCTATCCGTCCCGTCCATATCTATTCATCGCAACTAATAACGAACCAGCCGCCAACCAGCCCACTCAACGACTTTCACTCGGAGCTGATCGTCGTTTAAACGTCCCTCTTTCCGTCGCGATGTTCCCCTGTAGTACTACTGCTGTTGCTGCTTCGAACCACTACTAGTACGAATACAAGTACTAATACTAGAGCAGCAAGTATTAATAGCTTAGATTTTGCTAGCATTATTCTTGTGGTTTATTATTGTATAATGCACTTATCGAGGTATTGAAGAGCTGATTGATTTGATTCATATCGTATTCGTGAAAACTTTACAGTTGTGCGATTGCAATTTCAATTTCATTTTCTTCAGTCATTTCTACGTATTCATTCTTGCTTAGGTGCTGCCCTTTACGGGCTTTGTGAATATCCAAAATTGACTCGCGAAATCAAAGTGCCATTCATACCTCCTTGACTCACCAGCAATTGCTTGCAGCTGCAATTCTACAGGTTATTACCATTTCTTTTTTGTTTATTCCTATAATCACATTGTGTTATTGATATGAAAACAAATGAGTGAACCGTCCAATTATAAACAAAGTAAACGAGATATAAGTAATCAAAGAGATCACAACTTGATCATGTATATAATTCGATGATGTAGTAAGTACGTATGGACGAGAACATAGCTGAAATGCAAACTTTTTGTGTTCGTTGAATGAAGACTTTTAGCCAGTACTTTATTGCTGTATGGTGGAAAAATCACAGTTGATGATGGCCGAACAAAATTTGAGTTTGAACGGAACCCAACCCAACTCACTTTCTAACGATAAGATTTCGAAATTCGGTATTCCGAATGAACTTCAAGATTTTCGACCGAACACTTTCGAAAATTGCCGAACTTCCATAATTATCGAAAATCCGACAAAAACATTTAAATCGAAAATTCAGTCAGAATCCGATGGAATTTCGGTTGGAATTTATCAATAGACAAAACTTCGGCCGGCTACCATCGCTACTTAGAACTGCCAAGCATTCCTCTTCAATCTTTGCTGAAATAGAGATTATCGATCCGAATTGGATCAATTAAGAATTAAGAAAGTTTTTATTGTTTCAAAAGCTTCAGCCACTGTTTGCCAAAACGCATTCTTTGGTTTTAAGAGCAATGAAGAGACTGAACCATTTCAATTCTTGTTTATCATTGATAACATTATTACTGCTAATATTATGCCTTGGTAACGTTACCGAAAGAGACAAGAACAAGTTGCATCATAGTTAAGTGGGGGACGTTATCGGTATTTGGTTTGATGATAGTGATGCATAATTGAAAACGCTTCACCGAGTATTATTAGATGAATCAAGGATGGGTGGGATGACATATGAGCGATTCGAAACCGAATGGCTGGCTGGCCATTTTCATGGCCGTTTCGTTTCAAAACCTGATTTTCGGCATAGTGATCACTCGCGCAAAAAGTGCTTTTGCTCTCAAAACACCCTTTGTTCGGACAGTTGATCTATTGCAGAAGATAGAAAGAAGATGTTGAATAATTGCACTGTGAATGTTGAATGCAAATATCGGAAGACGATTGTGATTATGTATGCACGCACTCATACTCAGAAATTAAAATCTTTTCAATTGATCATCACATCTATTTATTGTTATCATTACTGAACATTCATCATTCAAACATTCTTCATCTGTATTTGCATATCACGTTTCTATCTTGCTTCTATTACGCATTTCATATTGAAGCCATTAACCTCACTACTATCTTTATCATCTACACACCTGTATTCTTGTGTGTGCATATAATAGCATATAAATTATGATTTGGCATGATGTAGTATGATATCATTAGAGCATAATATATCAATACGATTGTCTAAAAAAGTAAATGAGTGTAGAAAATTTTAAATCAACTATCGCCTAGTTGAGCGAATCGATTCAAATTTCCGAGGAATATCGTGTGACACACACCATCATGATAATATGAACTTTTAGACGAGGTAGGACAGTTACATAATAGCAGTCCGTGCTAGTATGAAGAATCTTGCTGTTTTGTAAGTGATTGAAAAATGTCTTCATTAAGAAGTCATTGGAATGACTGCTAACCGCTAAACATGTGATATAGTCTAAAGGAACCCGAACACACAGAGGGATGATATCCATACCGCATGGCGCTTCATTTGCTCAATACAGCATCTTCAATATGTTAAGGCGAAAGAAAACAAAGATGAGCGTTTATGTAATATGTACATATAAATGGTCAATACATATGCAACAAATGTTCAATGAATAATTCGTCTAGTGTGATGATGGTCATTTGGTCATTCAATATGAATGTTTCAAATTGTTGAGGCCGCATTTAAGTGCTTTGCAGCTGTCACTTTCTGTATAATTACCTATCTATTCGACTGCGTATACGGCATATGATAATATACTGTCGGCGCTCCAAGCTATTTCCGAAGTTATTTTAAAGAATTTCATTAGCAGTTTGACTTGCTAGTAACACCACACCTGCCACACATCGTATATATATATATATATATATATATATATATATATATATATATATATATATATATATATATATATATATATATATATATATATATATATATATATATATATTTATGTACATAAATATTATTTTATATATAATAAATAGATTATATATATTTATCTATTTATATATATATATATATATACTTCTTGCTCTAGATCAGGCATCGGCAACCCTCGGTCCGCGAGCCAAAATTGGCCCGCGGACAATAATTTTTGAACGGCCAGATGAATCTGAGAATTTGATTTTAAAAAGATGAAAAAAGGAAAGAACAAAGGTTTTAAATTATTTAGCTAATGCACTAAAGATTTTCAATACAGAATTTCCTAATAGACAACTAATAGTAAGTGTGTCGCCGACATATACAGTCAGTTGCTGGGAAAAATACCTTTTGGCCCGCGGTCATACCTACTTGCAGATGGCTGTTCTAAATGTTCATGTAGGTAGATATCATTTTTGCTAGTGATGGTAGTACTGACAATGTGATATGATGATGTGTGTTCAATTAAGAAGGAAAGTAAATCATTTAGGTCAGTCTATTTTCATTCGTTCAGATCAGAAAGGCTGAATTGAGTTGACAACAGGTAACGAGGTATTTGCTACTGCTGCATTCTTATGCGATATCATAACGACATAGACTAAAAAATGAACAATTTTCAGCTAGAGCAAGCTGGTGCGTCAAGGTGGCGTCTGAAAGAGGAACTGCCGGCAGCCATATTCACGGCTGGTCAGACCGGCACGTTAACATCAACCGATAAACAGCAGCATTCTATGAAAACGTCATCTCAGCTCCAACTCACCTCATCAAGTGTATGTCAAGGATGTATAGAAATCAAGAAGTAACTAAACTTTCAATTGCTCTTCATTGAAATTCTATAAATATTACATTTGTCAATTAAGTTCCTCTAGCAATTCCACGACACATCATGGGTGGTCGTTATTCACAATAGTTATTTTCCGGGTGTGCGCGTCTATATGATATTATTCATTTGTGTGAACAAAATACATCTGTTCGATACCGTGTGAATGGGAGTTCAAATGAATGACCGTGTGAACAGTAGAATAGGAAAGTCGAGTACCATTCGGATTTATATTGTTCATCACGTTATTTCTCAAAGCATCATAACTCATTTCAGCATATCCAACATTTATCCAACTGTTCACATGTTAATCATGCAGTGAGGATATAGATAGATGAAAGTCAGATGATGGTCACAAACAAAATTACATCGGTTGACTTTCGACAAAATGTTTAGCAATCCTCCTTCAGCTGAGTGTGCAGCCAATGCAAAGTGGCGTAATTTCGAGTTGAAACTTCAAAAAAATGGTGAAACATGATACATGAGAATAA